>JAATLQ010038401.1:28878-60990 GCA_013421005.1 Heliconius erato x Heliconius himera | reverse complement strand
ATTAAAAAAAAATAGAGATATTTTAAAACATTTATATTTTTTTATTCAGAAATACTAGATTAAATTAGATTTTAGTTGAATATCTATTATTTTCCAGCTGTCGACACAAACAACCGAGGAAAATTATACCGAGGCATGACAGATTGTTTCTTGAAAATGTTAAGATCTGAAGGAGCGTCTGCCTTTTACAAAGGTGTCGGAGCTAATTACTTGAGACTCGGCCCCCATACTGTACTTTTACTAGTTTGCTGGGACCAGTTAAAAATATTGGAGGAATATTTACGAAAATGACTTTTTACATTGTAGTTGTATAAAGTTTATAGTACCTATTATTTTTATTTTATATGACGTTCAAATTAAACATAATTAGATGTGAAAAACAATAAATATTATTTTAGGTGATATTTTGTCTAATGCCACTACTGTTTGGGTTTATACCTATTACTAATAAAAAAAGTGATTAATAGATTGGCTTGAAATTAAATATGCATTAGATATTTCATTCTACAAATGGGTAGGAGCTAATTACTTACATACTGTAGTTTTGTTAGTTTCCACCAGTTGAAAATATTGGAGAAATTACAAAATCAGTTTTTTTTTATATTAGATTTTTATATTCTACTAATATTGTATCATAATTCATGGCAGCTTTGTTCTTTATTTATGTACTAGCGGCTCGCCCACGGCTTCGCCCGTTTAAAATACATGATTATTGATTTAATATGCACAATTGATTGACAACTATAATGACTTCTAATATGATTTTTTTACGACATTATCGTCAAAGATTTTTTGATTGTTTTAAATAAAAAAAAATACGACCATTGTTGATATTTGATATTTATAAAATATACATAAAGCTAATTATTTATTACACGTATATATTTTTGTAACTTTATGTTCTTTTTACCTATATAATATACTCTGTTAAATGTGCTGATGTCAGTGAATAATTTAATTCACTCATTTAGAAACAGCCTTAAATGTTAAATTATTGATTTGAAGGATTCATAATATTCTTTATAAAATAACTGTAATAATTGCATATTAGCTCCTGTACAGTTTTTAAATTAGTTACATATATTATATGAACGAACCAACCAAAAAATCTTTGTATTTACTTGATATTTCTTTCAAGATCGTTTTTTATCTCTGTGTTGAATTAATTACGACTTAAACATAACTGTTATGATTTATGAAGGTAATCTCCACTAACAATTCAATGTTGTTTACTTTATTGTATAAAATATTATATAATAGTGCTTCAAAATATATATATTTTTATCAACAGTCATATAACCCAGACGTTTCGAACGTCATTCTTTCGTCAGCCAGGGTCATACCAGCGCGATTGCTACGTAATATTCGCAGTCAAGCTAATGCCTTGAGTTCATTCAAATGACGATAACTTTTTTTTTAATGAACCGATTTTGATGAACCAAACTTTAGTACTTAAGTTGAGTTAAAACAAAGCAATTGGTGAATTTTCAAGTAAATCGGTTCAGTACTTTCAGAGAAAAATGCGGACAGAAATATGTCGACAGACAGACAGACAGACAAGAAATTCAAAAAAAATCTTTTTGCTTTCTATTATTCTTTTTAAGTGTCCCTCTATCCATTTCAGTCAAAATTACTAAATATACAGACAAAATATTTTTACTGTCTTATTATATATAGAGATTTTATCAAATGAAGATTAGCTTTTTGTAAGCTATATAAAAAACATATTTAAAGTATTTTTTTTTTTAATTTTGACATAATGTAATGTGAACTAATTTTATGCAGCGATAAAACATTTCAAAGTTACTATAAAGTGCCAAAAAATATTTAAATGATAATATTGTAAATATTATAGTAATTTAATATTATAAAATTTTACAAATATATTCTTTGCAATAATTAATTGTAAATGTTTTTGATGATGATTATAACATTGATATTTACTATCAACATAAATGAGGCCAGTCGTGGCGCAGGGGCACAAAGTGTGACTGTAAAACCGATGGTTTTCGGTGCGATCCCCACTCAATGAGATGAAATATTTATTTAAATTTATATTTCCATTTCTTCGCTCTGGTGTCGAGGCTAAGCGCGGCGTTAAGTTCTACCACTTAACACGCAATCGCTAGGAACAACACTATACTCCTTCTGCCTATCCTGCTGCGTGGGGCATACAGCGTGAAGCTGAAAAAAAAGCAAATGATTTTACAATTTCTTAATATATTAATTGAGTACTAATATATTTTTTTCTTAACCCTCATTCCTAGTCATTGCGTGAAAAAAAAAGTTAAATTAATTATTAGTAATAAAAGAAAGTTCAATATTGAGCATTTATTGAAAATCATTGGTATGAACACAACTAAGTCTATAAAGCAATAAAAATTACTGTCACCATGTCTGTTGTTGGATCCAGACAAATGTGTACAATTTCCAACAAATTGAAAGAAATAAAAAAATGGAAAGGACTCATTCCAAGTTTTTTTAATTTTTGTTTGTTTATTAGATGTTTATAAAATTTTATTTATATATACATCTAAGAAACAAATATACATAAATAAACAATGTTCTATCCGGACAAATTAATAAATAAATAATATATTATAAAATACATATTAAGATAACCTTATACCACTAAAAAGCTAAAAGTTTATTATAATTTAAGTATAAAAATGTAAAATAGTGCTCTTCCTATATAATCATTGGCTGTGATGTATTTGATAGTTATACGAGTATATTGCGTATTGACAGCGAGTGTAGAGTTCTACCAGCAAAATATGAAATACCGGACATTTTGTGCTCAATATTCATTTGTTCAAAGAAATACTTTATTTAGAATTTATATAATAATAAGGCTACTGCTTGGGTTATTACTGGTAATCGTTTATAAGTTATATGCAGGTAAGGCCTTTAAAAGTGTAAAATATTATCAAATTAAAATGTAACATCTTGCCTATACATTCTGATACAAACACACAAAAGTTAATGTACAATTAACTGTTTTTCAAGCATTTTTGGTAAATAACTGAATCTAAAGAAATTAATAAAACTCTTGCTGTAAATACATGATATTTTTTACATGATTATTATATCTTAATTTAGTATCAATTTATAAAAATGTAATTTAATCATCTTTATCCTATTATTTGTACTAACATTTGTCGTCATTATTTTAGTAAAAAAAAAATATAATCTTCATAGTGTATTTTTAAGTAATTGCATATCTAGATTGTTTCATCGTATGTATAATAATGAATAACATATCATTAAGATTTAAGCTACATAAGTAGAATACTAGAGTATTAGATTTTTTTTACTTCATAGTATGTAGATATAAAATATTAAATTATTATTCTTTATTTATATTAATAATGTCGTTTATTGCAAAATCGTGCAAGTGAAATGTAACATTTTGTCTTTTTATTATTGCAATCAAGTGAGTTACGAATCTTTAAAAAATATTGTTTAAAAATAACAACCACCAGATTATAATTAAAAAAATATATAAAAAATGTATTTTATTATTTGTTCTTTAGATTTTTTCTTAAATTAAATAAACATATTCGAGATACAAAAGTAATTTCCGAGACTCATGTTTCAATGCGAAGTTTTAAATCGCATATTTTTTTTTAACTTAAACCACACTTACAACTTATAGCCACATTTATATATATAAATTATATATATATAACCAACAATTATATATATAAATATTTTTTTAAAGAAATCGTATAAAATTATAACGTAGCAGGATTTGAACCCGTGTTTTGTTTGGTTTCCAAGAGGCACGAGTTTAAGTTCCGTTAATTTCATATTTTTATACTTTTTTTGAAAAAAAAAAATTACGCAAGTAACTGTATAAATATGTTAGAATGCTATACAAACGTATAAATATTTATATTATTTAACTACTTTATGGTAAGGAATATCTTTATAGTGTATGGCAGTTACGATCATTTTTGTTTAGTTGTAACCATAAAATTACGAAATTATGTAAGTGAAATGTTGACATAATGTAATGTTGCGTATTAAGAAAAGTGAATTATAAAAAAATAAAGGTATAAGTAAAGGTAATATACTAGATGCCATCTTAGTTAGGCTTTCTGAACTATTGTATTGCAATTATATTTTAAATGTTCGTTTTTTTTATAAATTATGAAATTAATGAAGTCTCTAGACTTGCACAAAATCAAATATTTCGTATATTTGATTTTGTGCAAGTCTGAACATTGAGGCCAACATAGGCTGCTTTACTATTAAAAAATAAATATTTACATGCACTTCAAGTTTTCTCCCAATTGTGGAGTCAACCAAAATGGTTGACTGGTATAAAAGATAGTAACATCACAATACTTTCTGTTCTTCAAAGAACAACAAGCGACTTACTTTTATGAATACAATATTCCACACTTATTTATTACAGTGAGACCGAAGTATCGCGGCCGCCTTAGAGGGTCTTTCTGAGTTTTGCGCTTTGCCTTCTGAATAGAAAGAAAATAAAAAAAGGAAGAATAATTCCTAAAATCAAGTCTACGCAGCTAATTTCAAGCAACTTCAGTGCGGCCATGACTCATCGACCTACATTACTTATAAATACATTTCTTGATTTACAGAAAATCAACGCAACATATTTAGTCTTAAATGTTAAAAAATATATATTTGTATGGGCAAATATTTCCATATATTCCTGGTTTTCTTGTGTACAGGATAGTGATGTCACAACTGTCAGGCACTGAGAGGCGAGCGTTGTAGTGGCCGAGACTGGAACCCACGACTACATAAGTCAGTCACCTGGGCGGGTGTTTTACCTCTTGTTTCGGGGAAGTAGAATCTGTTGAATAAATTGATTGTATTAAATCATATTTAAATTTTAATGTAATTTTCAGCGATCTTAAAAGAATATTTAAAAAAACTTACTTCTGGAAACAAAATAGGGCGCCAGTTATAATTGAGAATATCAAAAATGAGTATGGTCCTATAGTATCTCTCAGCAATGGAAAGCACATTCCCACTAAGAAATTGCCCGCCCAATTAGCAAGGGAACCCCACGCCATGCCCGCTGGACGAGGAGACACTTCAAACATTTCTGAAAAAAAAACATGTACTAAAGATACTTAATTAACATTTGTTTTTAGCTTTACGCTGTATTCCGTATATAACAGAGTAGGCAAAGGATAAAGAGTACAGAGTCCGCTAATAGGATACTCCGATCTGTATGCACTGCCTAATCACTGTGTCCACCAGTTTGTCTATTTATAAACATACTGTATAGTACAACTTCGCATTTTATCAATCAGGATGGTTAAAAAATAATTTACTTCAAATATTTTTTATTTTACCTCCACACTGTATCCTGCATTTAGCAGGGTAAGCATAGAAACCTGTGTATTAAGACACTTCGTCTCCACGCAACCTGGAGCTGAACAGAGCGCCTGAGGGCTCTCTGTTCAGCTCCAGGTTGCGTTGCATGGTGCATTCTCTGGTATTGCCATTGCCATTTACCAGAGCTAATGAAAAATATTCATTCCCCCGAATGAGAATCGAACCCACAACCGTCGTGTTCACAATGAGACGGTGTATCACTGCACCACAACGCCCTCTAAAACTTGAAAAACAAAAAAACCTATAATACCTGAAGCTATAAAATAAGGTATTGGCCCAAGCCCCAGCCCGTAGACTAGGACGTACGACAGCACCGCCACCATGCACACGTACGGCATCCATGATACGGCATTCTGAATTAAAAAAAAACAATTTCACTTTTTTTTAGAAAACAAAAACATTCTACTTCGCGGGTTTTATCCTGTGCCTCTTGGAAACCGTCCAAAGAGGTACACAGCAGGGTAGGCAGAGGGAACGTAATGAAAGACACTCCGTTCCCCTCTTTCTGCCGAATTCCGGAGGCATTGCGTGTTAAGTGGCAGAACTCAACGCCGCGCTTTGCCTCGACATCAGAGCGAATAAATGGAAATATAAATTTAAGTAAATATTTCATCTCCTCGAGTGGGGATCGAACCCACAACCAGTCGGTTTACAGTCACACTTCGTGCCGCTGCGCCACGACCGGCCTCAACTAGAGAACTAATAAAATAGAATATTTTTGTTATATAATGTACTGGCATATAATTAACTATTTTTGCAGTGCACACGCTAAAAACAATTCGATGGCGTTCCTTATTATTGTTATTTAAGGCTAACTAAGAATTACACCGTCATGTTATATAAAATATAGCACTAGAGATCTTATCGTATAAACAAAAAAACTCTTCTCTTCCGCTTTATTATATTAGTATAGATTTCTAAGTGTGAAATAACACTTTAAAAAGGTTAAAAATAAAGAATATTTAACTTTACTACAAATCATACTTACTATAAAACGCATAGCAGCAGCTAAGCCAGCAAGTAACACAGTAGCCGCCAATATGGAGGAAAGCAGCAGACCCCGTCTCCCTCTTCTCGGGAGAAGGTACAGCATCAGAACAGCTGTGCACACGTTGATGGCTCCTGATGATATCGTGGCGTATTGGGCTTGGCGATCTGAGAGACCTGCTTGCTTGAATATCGTTTGAGAGTAGTAGAAAACCTGTGGATTTTATTAAAATGTGTTGAAAATATGTAGTTAGTAAGTGCATAGTTTTATTTTAGCTTCACACTCTGATCCGCTCATAAAAGGGTAGGCAAAGGAAACCTGTATATCTAGTATTAAAACACTTCATTCCTCAGCCAAATGATTATTTTGAAATTTATTTCATTTATTTTTTGCTTATATTTTGTTAGCACCATTTTTTTAATCCGATTTATCATTTATTTATATAGCAAAAAAGTTATTATTAAACAATATATAACACTTACACATTAATCCAAAGAAATTAAAATAAAGAATTGAGTCAATGTTTGCATGTAAATCGATTCGCATTCGAGGATATTAATTATTTTCATTTTCTCGCTCTGGTAACATTAAACATTAAGTTCCGCCACCTCATCATCACTGCCTGAAAAATCGAGCAGAAAATGAGAAATAGAATGTCTTTACATTACCTTCCTTGCTATATCAGGGATAAAGCGTAAAACTAAAAAAGAGAACTCACCGCATTTATTCCACTGGTCTGCTGTCCAGCTTGCATAGAACACGTTAACAACAGGGGCAGCCTCAGTCTTGGATCACGGAGTACTTTCCACATGGTCCAGGTCTCACCAGTATTCTGGGCCTCCGCTTGCACTTCATCTTTGAGGAGGTCCAAGTCTTCGTTTAGAGCACTTGGTGGCACACCTCTCAGGCGGCTTAATTCTAAAAAGTTGGTTATTTTGAAATTATTCATGGAAATGAAGTGATAAATTTTGATTTGATATAGTGAGATGAAAAGCAGAATCAAAAGGCAGCCATTCCTGCATTTACAGTCATTACAATTATTTTGTCTGTGGTGTTTTGATGTTTAAATTACGCCCATTTCCTTGATCTAGTATAAAACCACATTGTTTTGATCCGACACACTAATATATAAATTGAAAAGAAAATAGAACAAAGAACGCAATGTTGAGTTCCGCCACTCTCAATACATAAATTGAACAGAAAATGGAACAAAGGAACGGAAGTGTCCTAAGGGGCCGTTCAAGTATTACGTTAGCACTGTTGGCGGGCGTGGGGGTCTTTGGTTTGCTTATTTTTGATGACATGGGGGGTGGGGGGTCTAGCTAGTAATTACGTAAGCAGAAGTAGTTTATTTTTCATATATATTATGGCTATATTTGGTAGACGTATGTATGGGAGATAATATAACTATTAGTTTTATAATATAATATACTAGTTTATTATATCTATTTAACGGGAATGACACATTTTGAAGAGTCTAAATTCCAAATTTATAAAAATCTATGGCGATTTAAGGATTTTTCCATACCAAATTTCAACCCCTTACTTGCACCCTTAGGGGGTGAATTAAAATAAACCACGAAACACGTGTTCAATAAAATATTTTTAGGAGTGAATATAAAATTTTATAAAAATCGAAAAATAAAATTGTTCAAATTTCACATTTCTACTCTCAGCGGCTACGGCTGTGCGTGCGTCTTACCTCAGTCAGTGGGAACGTGTCCTTGTATATATGTAGATACTGCTGCTCATAAATCAATAAAAAAATACCTTAAAAAATGCATATGTCAATGTTTACGTAAGCATTGGGGGAGGGGGGTAAGAAGATTGTTTATTTTTGATGACATAGGGGAGGAGGGGGTCGATATTTGCAAAAAAACTGCTTACGTAATACTTGAACGGCCCCTAATGGGAACAGAGTGTTTTAACATTAGGTTTCCAGGTTCCCACTGCCTAATCGGCTATGTGCAGGTTACAGCGTGAAGTAAAAAAAATCTTATATGTATACTAAGTCGAAAATCAATGATTATAACAAACCTTTCAAAGCAGCTATTTCATTTCCTTTTACAACAAAGAGATATTTAGGGCTTTCTGGCAGTATACACAGGACGGGCAGACTTACAATGACTAGTAATGCATAAACTGACAGAAGATAGGGCCAGTCGTTGGTTCCACCTGAAATTTTATATATTTTGTGATGAATGGCGTATTAAAATATTAATAAATAAAATGAAATTTCAGTGTGGTAAATAGAAATTAATTATAACTATTTAAATAATTATTCATATAAGTAGCCAATGTGACATAAAAATTTAAATGAAAATACATTAATAATCAATATTATTTCACATTTATTAACTCATACTAACAAAGGCCACTGATTTCTTACACAAACAAAGAGTGAATGAGTTGAATGTTATTTACTTTGATCAATAAATTCATAAGATTTTTCGATATATTTAAATTAAAAATTAAATTAAAATTAGAATAATACAAATGCCTACCTAATAAAAAATCAAGTCCCATAACCTGTCCGACTAACACGCCCACATTGACCCCCATGGGGCACGCGACCCCCATAGCGCCGGTGAGGGCTAATGGTGACAATTCCGTTAAGTACATCGGCACTATACTGGTTGTTAGACCTAGAACGCGTATTAGAATTTATTAAATAAAATTATACACAATGAGGCCGTCGTGGCACGAGCACAAGGGTGTGACTGTATCGCGACGGTTGTAGCTTCGATCCCCACTTGAGGGAATAAATTATTAATATTATATTTTCATCTTTGCGCTCTGACACCAATATTTTTTGTATCATTAAGAGAAATCACAATCACAAAGAGGTTCCAAAATGTAAGGTGGAGGCAAAAAAAAATGTTTAGCTGAATAAAACTGAAGTTTTCCTACCTCCAGACAAACCAACGAGAAGTCGACCTAAAATGAGCATTTCCACTGAATTGGCGGCGCGACAAAACAAAAATAATAGAGCGCCGGCAATCGACAGGATATTCGTTAATATTGTTGCTTTTTTTCTGAAAAAGATAATTTCTACATAATTTAAACATATAGTATAGATTTTTTTCTATATCATTTTTATACTATGACATAAATATTTAAATCCACAAAAGTAAAAAAGCAAAATATGTATTTATTGCTAAGAAAAAAGTAAAACAATACTATGCATTACACAACTCCACGCTTTTTCCCGAATTGCTATTCGGCAGGCATAGGAAACCTAGTGTTAAAACACTTCGATCTTAGATTTCTAACTATCTATCTTAGATCGCTATCTGTACATGTAGTATATATATGTGACAAAATCTATTATTGGTATTTATCAAGAACTTTGATTTTTAATCAAGAACCCAGAACAATGATTTTTAAAATATTGGTCTGTTTGTCTGTGAATCTTATTTTGGCAAGGTTGCCAAATAATATTTAGTGTTTGTTTTATTTAAAAAGATTTTAAAAAATTAAAAAGTTTTGAAAAAGTTTAAGTATTATGTTCGTCAAAATTGCTACAAATAATTGTATAATAGGATTAGCTGAAACTTTAAGACGTGAAAGTAATATAGATTAGTAAATAAATACAGGTGTAGTTCAAGCTATCGAAGCCGCGAGCTCTTACGTCACTTAGATAGTTTTTCTCACATTAAAACTATACAAATGTTACATTGATAGCGTTAAAAATTTCTAAATCAGAAATGATTGATAGAAATGTTATATACTAGCTAGTGCACTACTGTACGTAGTTCAAGGTCAAAAATCGCATATACTTTACAAATTACATTGTTTTATTAACAGGAAATACTGTGTTTACTTATTTATTCAATTTTATAATATATAGGTACTTTTAATTCGAATAACGCATTAAGGGTTATAACCGCGGCGCAGGAGCTCAAGTGTGTGACTGTAAACGCGACAGGTTATGGGTTCGATTCCTATTCCAGGAAACGAAATATTTCATATTTACATATGTTCGCGCGCTAAAACGGCAAAGCGTGGCCTTGAGTTTCATCACTCAACAAAATGCAATACTTCCAAAATTCGGAGGAAAGTGAGGAAGGGAATTGTCTTAATGGGAACGAAGTGTCCTATCACTAGGTGCCCAGGTTCCCTCTGACTACCCTGCTGTGTGCGAAAAACGACGTGAAGCTACAAAAAAATCGGTGCGTAGGTTAGGTTATTTGAATGCTTAGACGGACCTGAATTGAATGACTAATATTTATTATTTGTTTTCCAGGTTTTCTATAAAGAACGATTCTCTGCTAACCGCATTGAATTGATACTTCACGCGTATTATTAGCTTTGAATATTTTCTGCAATCAGTTACTTGGAATTAAATGATAATTTCTTTATAAATTATTTAGAGGCTGTCGTGGCGTCCAAGGTATGACTGAAACGCGAAGGTTGTGAGTTCGAACTTACCTTGAGGGTATGAATTATTATTTATAAATATTTTCATTTCTCCGCATTGGCACCAAAGGAAAAGCCCGGTGTTGAGTTCCGCCACTCGATGCCTCGACAAATTCGGCGGAAAGTAGTCGGAAAGTAGGAACAGAGTGTCTTAACACTAAGTTCTCTTTGCCTATCCTGCTGTGTGCGTGAAGCTGACTTATTTCTTTTATTTAATTTCGTACATATACAAAAGAAAAATATTTTAATATTATGATATTAACTTTTAATAAATATATTAAAAGTTAATATCATAATATTAAAATATTATTATGATATTAACTTTTAATATATATGATTATATGATTTTTAATAAAAAATCATTGATGTCTGTTTTTTATTAGAGAGAGTAATTTAAACAAAGATTAACAATCACATCAATGATATCAGCGACACTAAGTTTTCTCAACCTATTCTGCTCAATGCTGGCTACAGCGTGCAGCTAAAAAAATCATATTCACCTTCCAAGTCTATCAGCCAGAACAGAGCCAAGTATGGAGCCAGTACATCCTCCCACTATAAATATTGACACAATGGAAGACCAGAGAACGTTCAGCCCTGTGTCATCGAGCGGCAAGTCGTATCTACTAATGAAACTTTCGTTACAGAACGCCTTGATAAGCTGAAATAATTTTTATACGATACTATAAAGCTAAAGTAAAGAAAAATAATATTTTGTTTTTAGATAACATATAAAATTTTCAAAATAGCGGGGTCTTGGAAGCCGTCCAAGTCCATGATGTACAAGTACACTAAGGATTTTTTTATTTGATCTTCTTATGTCTCAATCAATACAAGGATCTTTTGCAAGGCTATATTAACCCACTACGTGGACAAGGCTGGTTTTTACCAGCCTCTGCCAAATCTCAAAAGGAGAGTAATGTTTTTATGGGTTATATTTTACCGCGTATGTATGTCCGTTCTTTTGTTCCTTTGTAACTGGTAGACCAGTGAACCGGTTTTGTTAAATCATACGTCTTTGGATTTGTCTTGATGGCACGAGTGTTGCTGGATATATTAATTTAATTTATGCAATTGTGTATTTTGCTTTGTTTATAATTAACTTGTTTTTATTTATTCAGAATAAAACTATTAATTATAAACAATTATTAATATTACCTCAGCTGGGGTATTCACAACTCCTATGTTGAATCCAACAGGTAGCGATGAGCCGATAGTGGTTATCACACCGGCCAGAACCAAGTAAAACGACCATCCTGCTTTATATTCGTGGGTTTGAGTCAAATGCTGATGCTCGTTGGCTACCTAAAACAATTTTTTTTTACAATAAAATACTTTTGTATTATATATTTAAATTCTTATTAAAAATGTAATAAACAAGTGCTAAGTGAACCATACAGTGTATTTTAATAACAAGAAGTCTAATAAGAACATTACACTTACGAAACACTTTATGAGATTCTTCGATAATGTCATATTCGTATTTAGATATTCTAATATGGTTTATTACGGGACTATCTTCATTTCTTCTTTATAACCTCTATGACTAAAGCGCTCAGATTGTATTATATAGTTAATTTATTAGATATTTTTTTTAGATATTAAAGATTAGATACTAATGTAATTATGTATTAAAACTATAGTCCTTTACAGATTTAAGAATTTATTAATATCATAAGATATTGTTACGCAAACAGTTAATATTATAAAGATTCAATATAGACTAATAGTCATGATACCAATAGAAAGTGGGTGAAACTGTTGCGAAAACGTGACTGTCCTTTCCTTATAAAATACAATAGGATTATTAAGAGCAATCAATTTAATTAGGACTTAAGAAAAATATTAAAATACGCTTTTCACCATTTAGTGGAGCATAAAGTTACTACGGATGTGGTTATATCAAAAGTTGACGGAAAAACTGAGCAAAAGATGAATATTGGCCAAAACCAATCGCAGAACCATCTGTCTATAATGAAGAATGTGAAAGCGATTGACGCTGAGCCGTGACCTGCAATAGCTGGAGTGGTATTAAGGAAAATGCAGACACTTTTTAAAATATTTTGTTTTTCATTAATTTCTTCGCTCTGATGTACGGGCAAAGCACGGCGTTGAGTTTCGCCACTCAACCTGCAACGCCTCGATAATTTGTCCGACAATAGGGTTCGGAGTATTTTAGCACTAGAGTCTCTCTGCCTACCCTGCTATATGCGGGATTTCAGCGTGAAGCTGTAAAAAAAATATTATTTTAACAGTGCAATACGATTGCTGGTAAGATGCAATATACATTTGCTTGTTGCAATATAACTCTCATTAAACACGCAGAAATACCTGAGATAGGTTTCTTTGTCCCAGTCTTAAGTATCTAAGTAAATATTGAAGTTTAAACAGACTGCACGTCAATACCACATACGGCTCTATAGCTACCTATAAATATATATTTTCATAATATGTATCGACTCTACAATTTCCGGTAATAGTATCGGTACTCAATTTTCTGTTAATACTTTTATTGTGCTACGTTACAACTCATCAATAATAAAAAAATTAAGTGGAGAATTGCCTTTGAGCCTTTAGTTAGTACATAAATTTATTTTCAATATGTCATTAACTAAACAAGCGATCTAATGTAATTATGTTTAAGCTATTTAAATATGCTTAAGCTGCATTGTGTATTTTTGTTAATTTATACGTTGTGGAGCAGCAGCACAACGTCTTACTGTAAAATTAAAGGTTGTAGACTCGATTCTCAATGGAATTAAATTTTTCATTTCTTTTCTGTGGTAACACGACAAAGCGCGGCATTTTTGGCTTTGGCGGAAAATGCGAAACGGATCTTCTTAACACTAGCTAAAGCTGTATGCGGGCGCTTCCTTATTATCACTTATATTACTTAATATATAATCATTAATTAATTTTAAAAAAAATAGAACATAAAAAATCGTAAATACATATTTACAAGGCATTTTCTTCTATAAAAATTTCCATTGAATGCTACATAAGAGAAAGTATTCATAAATCAATACTTTCGCATAAATCTGTTCATACTAAAAACATCGCTAACGTGGCATACTCTACGCTCATTCCATATTAAAAGAGGTGAAACCATTGCATATAACATCTCGTAGATGTGTTTTATTAAACATGGTTAAATCTATATATTATTTTTCTTTTTTTCACCTTCACGCGAGAGCGGAGTGTCGCATGCGGTATGCATACCGCATGCGACACTCCGTTCTCCACTTTCTGCCGAATTCTGAAGGCATTACTTGTTGAGTGCGGAACTTTGCCTCGTTATCGGAGCGAGAAAAAAATATTAAAAATTTCATGTCCTCGAGTGGGAATCGAACCCACAACCTATCGTGTTTAATGTCACACGCTTGTCACGCCTGGCCACGACTGGTCTCAATATCCTTAAAATATTCAAATAAAACTAAGATACCTTCTAAAAGTGTTATTTAAGCAAAAGATCACAAAAGGATACATATTAGAGTGACAGATGGAGAGAACATGGTTAGGCCGAAAATGAAGCATGTGAACTCAACCACCAACAGAGCAACTGACGATGCCAGACCCGCCACCAATCTGAAATGACGATTAATTTTTAACTGAACGTTTCTCTTTTATCAGTTTTTAGGTTTATCAATATATATGGACCTTTGTAGTTAGTAAATGCTATAATATTTAGAATAATAATATATATTATTTTCATTTTCTCGCCCTGGTAACAAGGCAAAGCGCGGCGTTGAGTTCCGAGTTACAGCGTAAATTTGAATAATGTTTAATACAGTATGGTTTAGGATGACATTGTGGCACATTTGGAGTGACTGGTAAATGATTATGGCTTCGTTTCTATGAATGTAATATGAAAATATAAAATTGGTATGAAGAATTCTAAAGAAATCTGTTTAAATACCCTTATTTACGTTTAAACCTCTAACCATTATTAAAACTTATATTTACGGAAATGCTTTTTAAAATTTGTATTTGTAAACTTAAAGACTATGGTTTGACAGACATGAAAAATATATGAAAATATATTTTTCGATTATATTACAACTGTTCCGTTAGATTTACCTGTAATAAAATAATGTAGAGTACTACCAATATTTTTTATAGAACATTATAAAAAGATCCTCTATAGGACTGAAATGCAATATCGATTATACGTATTATTGTTATTATTATCATTGAACGGTGAATAGACTATTTTGACATAGGGTGGGTACCGCGTATTCATCTCTACAATACCCTTTTTTTAATCAGCTCACCAAACAAAACTATATACACATATTTTTAGTTTATTGTTGTCTGTCCTTATCATATACTTTTTTATTTCGATGAGTAATATATTATTGTTACAAGCCTTTACAGGAAAACGATTATCAGTTTTTTATTGTATTTTGACTTTTTTATTGTCAATATACTATTTTTTTAATTGAAATATACTTAACGATCTAATAAAATAATATAACTCTCTTAAGTTGGTACTATATTAAAAATAATTATTTAAAAACTGTTTGTTTCATATAAAAGCTTTACGTGAAAAGTTTTTTGTAGACCTGTAGAGCTTACAAGTGTGTATATAATCATATACACTTTCACGAGTTTTCATTGAAAATTTCCTATAATCATGTCGGAAAGCAAACATACTGTATATAATTATTAGTAAATATAACTTATTATTAACATTTACACATAATTTTAAAAAATAAACATCGAAATAATTGCAGACACGTCAAAATACAATATTTTAATACAAATAATAATTAAAAAATGCGGTAAAACTAACCTGCTCTCTCTTTTCCGCGGCCATTGTCCCCGCGTCTAACTGATGCACATACAACACGATAGACTAACACAAATAATATGGAACTATCATCTTATACTCCATAATTAAATAACTATACATAATAAATAATCTATGAATTTGATTGTAGTGTGTGTAACCTCACACAGAACGCGTGCTAACTTTGAATATATTAACTAATTAATTGATTTATATACACCAGTATAAGTTTATGAGTTATAATTGTAATAAAATAAAATATTTAAATAAACTTATTTTTAATTAATACTAAACGAAGTTTTAATAGCAAATCGTCTCGCGCTGTAAGTGTGGTATTACTAGTCACTTACCTTGAACCAGCTGTATAACCACAACCCGCCGTCATTAATATATATATAAATAGAAAAAAAATACATATTATACTTTCAGCTGACGATCCCATAAAGTATGATTAATTGATCATTCCATTTAAAATTAAATTAAGGCATAATTTTAATAAAAAATATATATATTTTGCTATAGCAACATCAAAAGCCGAGGTTAAAATTGGTTTTCCGCCAATTTGGTTAGTGATTCACCCCGGTCAAGTGACAGTATCGGCCGATTTGCGCGTGCGACGCAGCCCTACTATCAACGTAACGGTACAAGAGAATACATAATACCAAATGTTTTGTAAACTTACAAAATGAATCATTAAATTGAGTTTAGGGGTTTTGAATTCAATATTTGTTTGAATGTTATAAAACTTTTTTTTTCTTTTCAAAATTTCAACATTTAAAAATATGGCAATGGTATGGAATAACAAAAAAGATGTCAAATATAGTTCTATCAAATGTAAAAAAAAACACATTTTTTTTATTCATAATTAAAATTGCATTAATATATAGTTTAAATAAATGTGATTTAAATAAAACTAAAAGAAGACTTATTAGTTATTATAAACTTTTCTATGCTAATCCCAAAGTACTTTTGAATTACTCTTAGTTAATTGATAAGCATAAAAGACTAATAAAACTTAATTACAGTGCTAGTAATTCTAATAATATAATCTAATCAGATAACTATTGACTTAATTGTAATAGATGATAGGAACACACACAACAATTTATAACAATTTAAATAAAAGGGCACAGTGGCATCGGAATGTAAATGTGATTATTTTGGGCTCAATCTGGACTTCAGCTAATTTAATTGACTTGATCGATTACCAATGTTGCCAGATTTTTTCTAGATGAAAAGCGGGACTTTTGAAGATTTTAAGTAAAAAAGCCTGACTCTTATGCCAAACGCAGGACGACTAAATTAAATAATAAGAATTTAATTTATTATTTATCCATTTATTAAAGTTTTAATATAAGCATCCAGCCGTGAGAGATATCAATATAAAATATTTTTTAATAGAATAATGTCACTATGCATAAAAAAGATGTTGTTGTTGTTTACCATATGTTACATAATTAAGTGCTCAGAATAATTATATGTAACTTATGAATATACTTATTTGTATTTCTATGAAATTTTTAGTAACTAATTAAAATCTGTGGACTAATATGTAAA
The DNA here is from genome assembly GCA_013421005.1 of Heliconius erato x Heliconius himera. Classification (NCBI taxonomy): domain Eukaryota; kingdom Metazoa; phylum Arthropoda; class Insecta; order Lepidoptera; family Nymphalidae; genus Heliconius; species Heliconius erato x Heliconius himera. The sequence continues at coordinate 43,858 of JAATLQ010038401.1, read as the reverse complement.
AAGCGAAAATGCCTGTCCCAACGGGGAAATTTAATTTATGGTCTAAAAATCAAAACTTCCCACCAAAATCTGGCAAAGCGTCTGGCATTGCTCATACCAACCCTACAATTTTATACAAGTCACACTCAATTAGCTAAACATACATAGGTAATATAAACATTTACAATATATCAAATGAAAACTTACAAGTCAGATAATAGTGAAACAAAAGATTATCCACATGATTAGAATTATAATAAATTATTGCAGAAGTTTAAGCTAGTAATAAATGTGAAATATATTTTTTATTATTAATTGTGATAATATTTTTCTTAAATATTATTCACCCACAAAAAATGGAAAATATATGGAAACATATAAAAAATGTATTGTAGTAAGACTTGAATCTGCTTGTCTTGAAAACTGTCTTATTAGAATGAATGGTTTAATCGTCTAAAGCTCATGGATGGTTTCTGAGTTCATTTCATATTATTAGCAGTGAAATATGTATCTAAATATTTTCTTTGTGATAATTTTCATAGCGAATATCATACAATAAAAAGCTGAATAAAAATATTCGTATTTATTTTTACATTATTGTTTTTAGTTTTCTTGTTAGTAATTTATTACTTTTGACTAAACAATTAAGTACAAACTAGATAATTTATTTATTTTTAGCGTATTCAGTCAGGTTAAAAGTTTTATTTTATTATAGTAACAACATGCAACTGATTAGGGCCAAGAACGAGAGTAGAATGTGAAGGTCTCAATGCTCTTTGTTTACTCAAGTGCATACTAAGTTTAGTAAAATGTAGGGATCATTTAACGTGTCAAATTATATATAAAATAAATCTGAAAATCACTAAAAACACTGCAATGCGACAAATGATCTTTTATGGTGATAATTTTATTTTCAAGAAATATGACAAAAACTCATAATATAGTCAAAGTTATGTATTAAACATATAATTTTTTTTAACATGTAGTACAAAATAATTATTTCGCTCACCGGCTGTGATATATCTGGAAATGAGTGTCGTGGTACTGGCTTGGTAAACAAAGACGAACACTCTTCTGGCTCTCCCATAACAAAGTTATTAATACACAAAAATGACCCAAAAGGGTTAGAAAACGGGCTGGTATCAGGGTATCGGCTCCTCTCATGCCGAAACGAAAAGTATAAAATTTTAAAAACACCACGAACTTAAACAGCTGATATTTCTTCACTGTTAAAATAATCAAAATTTAAAGTTAAATCAGAGTTGATGCTGTCAAAGAATGCGTCATAGATTACAAATATTTTAAAACATATCTTGCTAAAATAAACTAAACGCAGGCGAAAATGTTTGAAATAAAAATATGATAAACAATAATGATTCAAAATATTTTTTAAAAACAAATTGACTCCATTGATTATTTTATTAAATAAAAAATAATAATTACTTGTTACACGGTGGGCCACGTGTCTTGGACTTGTTTTGGTTTTTATACAATTTGTGCTGGAAATCAGAGGAGGCCCCAGATTATTGGCAAGGTGCAGTCATCGTGCCTTTGTATAAAAGCAAAGGTTCACAGATAAACTGCGCAAGCCATAGGGCTATCAACTTGATTAACTTAGGTAGTAAAGCTTGTGCTAAAGTTTTAGCGAGAAGAATACAAGAGTATTTGAAAGGCTGTTGTGGGAGACCCAAGGAGGCTTTAGACCTGTAAGAGAGTATATGGATCAGATCTTTTCCCTCTGCATGATCACGAAAAAAATTTTGCCCGCTAACCAAAAAGTTTTGTGCTCGTGCTTTTGTGGACTTGGAAAAGGCGTTTGACAGAGTTGTGAGAAAGAAATTATGGGAGATTCTACCCCGGTACAATGTGGGTGGACCCTTGGGCTATAAAGACTCTTTACAGACACCACTCACCCTGCTCGCGAGTAGGAGCTGGCATGTCGCCCTGGTTTGACATCCGATCGGGTGGTAAACAAGGTTGCGTCATGTCAGTTTGGTTGTTTAATTTGTATTTGGATAGCTATTTCCAAAGGGTGAAACAAAGTGATATAGGGGTGAAAGTAGGTGACTTGAATGTGAATTGCCTGCTGTACGCAGATGACGCAGTGATGCAGCTCATTGAATCATCAGAATGCGAGTTACAGTCACCATTCTGAAAGAAGGGTGTGAAAATAATGGTAAAGTCTGAATACGAATAAGACAAAGGTTCTGGTTTTTGAACAAGATGAAGAAAGGACGGAATGCAAGATAATAAGATAGTAGATTAGACTATTGACTGAAGTGATATACATGGGAAGTATGTTCAGTACAAATAAAAGATGGATGTGGAAAGGCGTATTGCTGCCGCGAACAGGATTAACGGAGCCTTAGCTGCTTTGATGAGACGGCGAAACGTGGGTATTACAGAAGAAGAATGAAAGAAAGATGAATGCCGTGGAGATGTGATCTCTTCGTAAGATATGCGGACTCAGTTTAACTGATCGAATCCGTAATGAAGAGGTACACAGAATGGCAGGTACTAGCGAGGATGTCACGGTGAGAATGAAGAAGAACGTGCTCAGTTGGTTTGGGCACGTCGAACGAATGAGTGATGAAAGAATTGCAAAAAAGATTTATGATGGAAAAGTGAGCGGTAAAAGAGGTAGGGGGAGACGTCGTTGACCTTCATCAAAGATACTGGAGGAAGGTCCCGTAAAAAGTATGAGGAGGGCATGTATGAAGAGGTTGATGACAGTGGACGAGGCGAAAAAGGTATGTAGAGACCGTAGCGCTTGGCGCTCCATTCTCTCTGACTACCCCGCTAGGGATCAAGCGCGAAGCTATTAGTAGTAGTAGTAGTAGTACTTGTTATACAAAATTATGAATTAATTTTACTTGTATTTAGGAATAAAATAATTTAAAACGAGTAATATTGTAAAAATATAATTGTATTTTGCGTATACGCAACATATTGTCATAGTAACATGATGTAGTAAAAACAAATATAAAGACAAATATAAAGGTGGAGTGGAACTTCTACTAAATTAATTAATTACTTATTATTTCAAAATATTTATTATATTTTTTACACTATTCACTAGTGTACACTTTGGGTATATGTGTTCTGTGACATTATCACTATTCTATAATGTCGCGTTTCATTCGTGACATTTCTCAAACTCATATATAGTTATAGACATTGAAATATAAATATTGTTTGAATATTTATTACAATATGCCTCGTTGTTATTATTAGATTCTTCTTTTGTAAATATAACACATTTATATTGCCTTAATAAAAATTTTGCTTTAGTATGTAATTTTGCTTACTATTTTACCGGGCTTTTTCGGCAAAAGTGAATGTCAACAAATAACACTAGAAACAAACGAATTTTTTTTTTCGGATATAATCTAAAATTTGTATAAAATGAGGCTCTGTAAGCCTACTTGGGTAAATCATGACTGTAAGTTGAGTCATAAGTAACATAATTTCATTTACTTTTTAATGCAACATAATGTAAATGTATATTATTTTCAGATAAACCAATATTTTCAGTGGATATTCATCCACTGGGCAATCGGTTTGCCACTGGAGGGCAAGGAGAAAACTCTGGGAGAGTGGTAGTCTGGAACTTAAGCCCTGTGTTATATGAAGAAGTTGAACTAGACCCAAATATTCCGAAACTATTATGTCAAATGGATAATCACTTAGGTTAAATTCTTTAAAACACTTTCTTAAATATTTTTTTAACTTTTTTATCTTTACTAATATAATTATTCCAATTAAATGTTTTTATAGCTTGTGTGAATTGTGTACGATGGAGCAATAATGGTCACTATTTGGCATCTGGGGGCGATGACAGTTTAGTCATGGTTTGGTGCTTAAGCGGTGTTTCAGGTACAACAAGTAAAAACAAATCAGAGACATGGCGTTGTTTAAAAACTTTAAGAGGACATGCAGGTATTTTTTAAATAAAATTAACTGCTAAATATTAACACTGTTATTACTGTTATTTCACACTGTTAATATCTCCGTTTCTCATTTTCTACTCAATTTTTTACACATATGTTGCATGGCAAAACTCAGAGCTTTTCCTTTACCTTATTTCTATAATGGGAAAATAAATACATTCCTTTCCCCAAAGTTGAAGTCAAATCCACAACCCTTGATTCTACAATCACTTAATAAAATAATTTTATTTCTTAATTTTAGGTGATGTTCTGGATCTAGCTTGGTCGCCTAGAGATAGATGGCTTGCAAGTTGTAGTGTAGACAATACTATTATTGTTTGGAATGCTGAAAATTTTCCTGAAATTGTTTGTGTATTGAATGGTCATACTGGTCTTGTAAAAGGAGTGGCTTGGGATCCTGTAAGTCTTTCAATTGATAATATTAAAAAATAAATTAATTTGTAAGAAATATAGAGCAATAAATTAGTAATAATTAATAAATTATAAGAATAATTTATTTATTGTTTGTAATTTAATTTAATTTATTTTTAGGTGGGAAAATATTTAGCCTCTCAATCAGATGATAAATCTTTAAGAGTATGGAATACAGAGGACTGGGCATCTAGAACAGTTATAACAGATCCATTTGAAAATTGTGGAGGTGAGTAACATTTTAGTTGCTGAGTTATGAAAATAATCAGATATTTTTTTTTCCTGCAAAGCAGAGAGAACTTAGTGTTGAAATATTCAATTCTCCGATTTGTGTAAATTTGTGAATCTGCTTCTTGTAAAGGGCAAATACAAGTCCATATAATACCAATAAAAAAATAAAAAAAAATGTGTTGGATGTAGAGGGAACCTGGAAATCTAGTGTTTAGACACTCTCTCCTTATTAAGACTTTTCCGTTCCCCATTTTATGCCGAATTCTGGAGACATGGCATGTTGAGTGTGAGAGTGGTGGTTTATTTGGTTATTAACAAAAAACATTATTTTCTTTTTTGCTTTCCATACAAATCAGTTCTATGAATATACCCATAATCTGCTTCTCTTTCGTCTTCAATACTGCTGGATTAATACAATTATTACACGAAAGAGATCCAGATTCATATTAATCTACTAATTGTTACCCAACTGTATGCACAACCAATATAGGTTTCGTTTATCCATACAGAAAATTTATAAAATTGTTCAATTAAATAACAAATCTATCTAATCCACATAGAATATTAACAAATTAAGATTTAAAAAATTACTGAATGAATGAAAATCTTTAACCTTTTTCGCTCCTAGGTACAACCCACGTGCTACGCTTATCCTGGTCACCAGACGGCCAATACGTATTATCAGCTCACGCGATGAACGGTGATGGTCCCACTGCGAGAGTCGTTGAAAGGGAGAGCTGGAAGTGTGATAAGGATTTCGTTGGTCATGAGAAAGCTGTAATTTGTGTTGTGAGTATTATTTTTTTTACTTTGTATATATAGTGTGCTAGAGTTAGAGTACGCATAGCATGTGTTTAAATACAATGTTATTCATTTTCCAGTCTATTTCGATGAAAAAAAACTATTGAGGCGAAGTAGGATAGTGTTTAACAGTAAAACGCGATGGTTTTCGGTTCAATCCTCACTCTTAGAGACTTCATGGTTGAGTGTTATTTATAAATCACAATAAGGGCCTTTATAAGACAAAACGCAATGTTGAGTGCTGCTATTCAACACGCGATGACTTTAATTAGGATGAAAGCAGATTGACTTGATACTAAGTTGCCTCTGCCTAAGTACTAAATTCCATTTGTTTTATTAAATATTTATATCTTATTTAATATTTCCAGCGCTTCAACAGTAATATATTTGTGAAGAAAGACAAGAAATGCTGTTGTGCTGCTGTTGGGTCTCGGGACAGGGTACTGTCTATCTGGCTTACTTCTTTGAAAAGACCCTTAGTGGTCATACGGAATCTTTTTGAGGATAGTGTTTTGGACCTATCTTGGAGCTCTGATGGTGTTTACTCCTTTTTATTATATTTATTTATTAAAATACTTTAAAAATCTCAGTAAATTGAATAAATCATTTTTTTTATAATTCATAACTAACAAATATTCTTAATTTTAGATTTATCATGAATAGAGGTTGTGATATATACATTTTTATACAAATAATTAACTCAAATGCTATTGAAGCTGCAAAAGTCAGTTGTAGCGCAATGGCAGAAACGTGCGATTGGACATGCGACAAGTTGTGGGTTCGATTCCCACTCGAGGTAAAATATTTAATATTTTCATCGCTCGGAAGACTGACGAGGCTAGCTAAAATCGGCGTTGAGTTCCCTCAACAAAAACTTAACACGCAATGCCTTCAGAATTAGGCGGTAATTGGGGAACAGAGTGTCTTGCTTTTTTACATTAGGTTCGCTCTGGCTACCCTGCGACGTGCAGGATACAGTGTAGGAAAAGCTAAACAAAACATTATAAGTATCATTTAGGTTCGAGAGGATCAAGTTTCAAAACCTACATACACTCTAGAGCAGTGATTCTCAACAACTGTGCCGCGGCACTTTTGTGTGCCGCCAAATTTCAAAAGTGTGCCGCCAAATTTTGCAAATATATAATAATGTTAATATTATTAAATTATATCTTTATTTTTATTTTTTTCTTTGTGTGCCGCCAAATTTTGAAATCGTTAAATATGTGCCGCAATAAAAAAAAGCTTGAGAATCACTGCTCTAGAGATATTACGTTTTAAATAAATCAACACCGGACTTTTCCTAGCAGTAGAGAAAAATGAATATAATTTCCAATTTACCCATTCTCCTGTTAGGGAAAGAATCTATAACCATTATTATTTTTATAGCATTGTCCTACTATGCTATAAAAATGGTCAACAATATATTTTTTATTTTAAATATATGTTAAAATATTTTTTTAGGCTTAAATCTTCTAGCATGTAGTACAGATGGTACAGTAGCATGTATACAGTTTACAAATGAAGAGTTGGGGGCGCCACTTACTATTGAAGAAAAGGTACATATTTTTTATATATAAAGAAAATTATGTATAAATATAGTATAAATTCTGGTTTTTGAACGAGATAAGAAAGGACGGAATGCAAGATCAGTGTAAATAGTAAGACATTAGAACAAGTGAGTGAAGTGGTATACTTGGGAAGTATGTTCTTTAGAGATGGAAGATACGAGATGGATGTGGAAAGGCGTATTGCTGCTGGTAAACTGCATTGATGAGACGGCAAAACTTCAGCACAGCTGCGCGTTTGGCCGTACACAATGCAGTTTTGGTACCGACGCTGTTTTACGGCAGCGAAACGTGCCGTGGAGATGCGATCTCTTCGTAGGATATGCGGAGTCAGCTTAGCTGATCGAATCCGCAATGAAGAGGTACATAAAATGGCAGGTACTAGGATGTCACGATGAGAATGAAGAACGTGCTCAGTTGGCACGTCGAACGAATGAGTGATGAAAGAATGGCAAAAAAGATTTATGTTGGAAAAGTGAGTGGTAAGAGAAGTAGGCAGAGACTTGATAGTACAGAGTAGAAAGAGATATGTAGAGACCATAGCGTTTCGTTCTATCTGACTACCCCGCTAGGGATAAAGCGTGAAGCTTAGTTTTATTTTTTTGTTAGTTTTGATTAAATTTCATTTAACACTTTAATCACGTTTACTGTCCAGTTATCGTTACGCTACATTTACCGTTTCATTTTGAAATTCAATTTAAAACAAAACCCCACTTCTAATAAGATGCAAAATTCTTTCGTTTAATATATTGTTTTATTGTTTATATGTATTATTTATATGTTATAGAATAAATTATATAAGAAGATATATGGCAAATCATTCATAAATGAGTCTGGTGGGGAAATTTCTAGCCTGCTAGTGGAGTGTCCAGAAATTCTTATAGCAAGAGAAAAACAAGAAGAAAAGAAAAAGGAAACACCTAAAGAAGAATTGGTACTAAAGCCGGAGCCTTTACAGGTATGCTTTGTTTTTTGTTAATAATTTGGTAAATTGAATAATTTATGAAGTTGTTGTAAGCTGTTTGTTTGATTGTATACGCACTGATTACGGTGAAACTATTTTGTAATTTAATCATTTTCATTTCCCTGCTCTGTTGTCTTTTTAATTCGCGACCTTATTTTGCTAATGAACATGGGTTGATTAACGAATTATAACGCCGTTACAAAATAAACCACAAAATGTTTTAGGATTAGTTTCTCTAAAAAAAATACTACTTCTTTAACCTATATCCTATTTTCATCCTCGGAGGTTGAAAAAAAAGAAAAGCACAAACAGAGGGTTGCTACAATTTTGACCTGTGTGAGCCTTTCAAACGGATTAACGGATTTTGATGTCGTTTTTTTGCTTAAATCGTGACATGAGTGTGTTCTCAAGCATGATTCAAGAACGTATGTTAAGCCGTATGAACATCATCAGCTCTTTATTCTTATATTCTTCCATCAATTAGTGATGGAAGAATGTAAGCAATTGCTACTGGTATGATTTTTATTTTACACACTTTGCTTACTTTTTAAAGTTATTTTTGTAGGTATTTATTATTTTATTCCACACTACAGTTGCAGCTAGTGCAGACGGCGACGTCGACGCCCGTGCGGCCGATGGACCGCCAGATAGAGACGCGCACGTCCGACGGCAAGCGCAGAATAACACCAGTCTTTATACCACTCACGGGATCCGATGCTAAGTATGACTTTAAAATCATTTTATTATTGGAAAGTATTGACGCCACTTGTGGCGAAGGAGCACACGTGTGCAACATATTGTGGGTTCGATTCCCACTTGAGAAAATGAAATATTTCCTCACTCTGAGGCAAAACGCGGCGTTGGATTTCGCCACTCAACACGCAATGCCTCCAAAATGGAAATGGAGAGCTTTAACACTAGATTGCCAAGTTCCTTTCGCCTATCCTGCTATATGCAGGATACAACGTGAAACTAAAAAGAAGTATTGATTATTTGTGTAAATTATTAAGTATTGAAATTTGAAAAGTAGCAAAAATGGACAAAAACCTATTATATTGTGTTATTTTTTTTTTTTTTTTCAACAAATGCTTTTTTATATATTAATAACCTATTTACGATTTATTTCATTAAGAGGCCAGCCGTGGCGCAGGGGCACAAAGTGTGACTGTAAAACCAACTGATTGTGGGTTCGATCCCCACTCGAGAAGATGAAATATTTATATTTAAATTTATATTTCCATTTCTTCACTCTGGTATCGAGGCAAAGCGCGGCGTTGAGTTCTGCCACTCAACATTCAATGCCTCCAGAATTCGGCAGAAAGTGGGGAACGGAGTGTCCTAACACTAGGTTCTCTCTGCCAAGTTTGTACCGTACAATATCGGAATACACCGTGAAACTAAAAAACCAAATATATATATTTTTTATTTTCCAGTGAATCACTTGGCTCCCAGCCGGCCACAGAGAGCTGTTTCAGTACATCGTCGCAAAGTAAATCTCGTATCCGCGTAGAGAGGCGCGACGATATAGTGATACACCCCAATGTCAGCAATCACGCCATCACCAGCATTAAGAATGATAAGTGAGTTGTTTTTTGTACTATTTTTGTTTGTTTTTGTAAATTGTGTTTGAACCTGCTATACATTTTAGTTGTACCGTTTCATTAAATTATTTATTTTGTATATAGTGTAGAAAAATATTATTGCAATATTTTGTTCATATTTTTAACTTCCACACTTAAGAAATTAGTTTCAGTTTCAGATATTTTCAATATCCCAAAAAAATTAAAATTTGGGATTTGAACCCGCGCCTCTAAAAAACCGTTAAAGTGCTTTGACCATTCTTTTCAACTTCTTGGAAATTCTTCGATTTACTTTTTTATGTCGCTAGCATCTTTGACAGGAGATCTTTAAAAATTGCCGCTAACTAGCATTATCTATAGATAGAATTATATTAGAATTTTCACTGGATAAAAAAGAACATTATAAAAACGTATAACGTATGTGGTCAGTGAACTTTGATATTAGAATTTATATAATTAGTGATTTATTTCAATTATTTATAGCAAATTTGATGAACAGCATTCTTTAAAAAGTGGTCTTTAAATATGGAAACGGAGTGTCTTACTTAACAACAAGGTTCCCAGGTTTCCCATGTCTACCATCCTATATGCGGGATACAGAAATCGATATTATTACACTGTAATTACAAAAATAAATTGTACTTATAATTTCTCACAAATAATACCAATCCACAGTGGTCTAGACCAACGTCTACGCAAACGCACAGCGTCTGCTCTCCCTGGGCCCAAGTTGGACGAGCTCCAGGCGAAAAGACCCTGTCCCCCTGAAGAGGGTACAGTCCATCACTCCCCTCAACTCCCCCTGCTCCCCGCGCCCGCGCTGGGGACAGCCGGTCCGGTAGTGCGGGCTGCGGGGCTGTTTAGATTGCAGGTTGATTTTTTCTATTACATCACTTTTTATTTCACTTAAGAGTACCCTCTTAAGTGAATTAAAATGATTCGGTTGAACTTACTGAAATGTAGCGTTGTCGTTTTTCACTTAAAAAAGCAAATAATACAAAATAAGAGAAATAGATAAATCTAATCTGCGCAGCGATCTGCAGCTAGGTTTAAGATGGCCATGACTCGTTGACCCTACTGTAGACATAGATAATCTTTTCTGAAGAGACTCTTAGTAAAGATCAACACCCAATATCATAATCGTAATATAGAAAAGAAATATTGCGTGTTGGCTGGTGAAAGTTTGTTGTACTAGAATGGAGATATTTATTTAAACAAATATATGTGACTGACTGAACACGATAGGTTGTGGGTTCGATTCCCATTCGAGGAAATGTAATATTTAATATTTTCATTTTCTCGCTTTATTTATTTAAGGGCGAAGTGCGGCAAGAACGGAGTGTCTTAACACTAGATTTCCAGATTTTCTCTCTCTACTCTCCTATGTACGGAATATAGCATGAAGCTAAAATACTTTTCTAAATCATGCAGTAATGAAACTAAATTATATGTACTGTTTTTTATTTTTAGGTTGTAAATAAAACGTCAAATATGTTCTATAGAACATTGTCCAGGTTGGAGCTGATCCCTAATAATTCTGTGTCAAATGATCCAGTTTGGGAAACTTACCTAGGTATTATGTTTGTTTATATCGGTATTTTAAAAAACATTATTATTTATGACGCCAGTCGTGGTGCAGGGGAACAAGACTGTTAACGCTATGGGTTGTGGGTTGGATTTTCAGTCGAGGAAATTAAATATTTATTTAAATTATGATGTTATTCTGGAGGCACTGTGTGTTGAGTTCCGCCACTCGGTGGAAAAGAATGGGGATCGGAGTTTATAACACTAGGTTCTCTCTGCCTATCCTGGTTCTGCATACTGGATACAGTGTAACATTATTATTTATATTATATTTTGTGAAAATTTAATTGATATAATATTTTTAATGTAGAATGCACGATTTAGTAAGTGATTATTAATTAATCCGTTACCAAAAAGTTTAGATTTTTTTCTAAATATATAAATAACAGTGTAAGTGACTGTGCGCAGGCTCTGCGGTGACGTGCATCGCGTGCGACGCGCGCTGGGCGTGCGTGGCGTGCGCGGACGCGGGCCTGCACGCGTGGCGCCTCGCGCGCCCCCCGCGCCGCGCCATGCCGCACCTCGGTAACTACCTAGTGTTGACATAGTTCTCATTATTAAATCTTTGACTTTCGCTATTTTTACTAACTTTAAATTAAACTCAAAAACGGCTTGTTTTACAAAAATTATCAATACAATATTTCCGCGGCAATATCTATCGGGAGTAGACAAAGTGATTATGATGTACAAAATTTATAATCTGTAAAATTGTAACTGATCGGTGTCTGTACCTGGAAAATATATAAGAGAAATTGTGATGGGAGCATTTAAGAATATATATATATAACAGAACCCAAAACAATGACTTTCTAAGCAACAACATAATCGATTTATATGCAGTTGTCAATAGATGATTATAAACTATTTGTAAACTTTTTTTTACAATTCCAGCATTAAAATCACAAGCAGCAAAAATGAATCTCACCGGTGATATACTAACAGTGATAACGACGGGGGCCGAACTCGCTATGTGGGACCTGGCGACGGCAACCTGCGTGCTGCAACCACTGTGCTTCAGGAACCTTCTCAGTCATGGCGGTAAGTTAGCCTTTGAAAACCCTTTGAACATTTTGTTTTACATTTTTAAAGTGTTATTGGGACTTAACCCCACGACTCTTATAAAACGTCCAAGCGTTCTGACCACGAAGCTTATGCTTCTCTTCTGCTGTTAGTAGTTGTCCACTTAAACATTTCAACTTATATTACAATATGTTTGTTATGATTTTACAATACATTTTATAATATTTTATACATATTTACTATAAATAGCTGAAGAAATATATATGGTATTATTTTTATTAAAATAAAGACAACTTTATTTTAATAAAAAATATAAAAATAATAACGCCGCGCTTTGCATCGACACCAAAGCAAAGTCATGGAAATATACATTTTAAATAAATATTTTATTTCCTCGAGTGGGGGACCGAACCCACCCATCCAGTTGCGTTTACAATCACACTTTGTTCCCCTGCGCCACGACTGCCCTCAAAAAAATTGTGTAATTTTGAAAAAAAAAGCCACACATATTTTCATTGGGAAAAGAGTTCTGCATAATAAATAATTTAATTTAGTTATATATACTTATTAATTTGTGTTATTTATCATATTGCCAAAATTGAAATTTTTCGTCATATCAACGTCCACCATGCATATCGTCAACTGAAATTTAATTTTAATGACAATTTTAATGTATATTAAAATTTTTTTTAGAACTATTTTCTCATCTGGCTTGTTTACTTTACAATTATTAATTTCTCCAAAAGTTATATAAATGTGTAATAATTTAATTTATGGTTTTTTTTATAGTAACCGCAACAAATTGCTGTCTAGTGGACAACAGTAATCCCATGGTGTCATTAAGTAATGGCAAAAATTACATTTACTGCAAGAAATTGTGTGCTTGGTAAGTTTGAACATAATCACAATATCCATATGAGTAAGTACAGTATGGTCGACGAGTCGTGGTCGCCCAGTTACTCTGTAGTAATCGACTACTTAAATAAATTAAATTATAATAATAATTTAAAAATCCCGTCAGTTTTGTAATGTTCTTACAAATATATCTTTTTTTTCATTAGGACTTTTTTCTTCATTAACCTCGTTAGATACATATGACCACGCGCACGAAGCAGTAGATAAAAGTTAGTTAATTTATAAGATTTGTTTTGTTGTGTGCAGGGTGGTGTGGTCGAGTTCAGGAGATCCTCTAAGAAGGGCCGGTGGCGGTGCAGTACCGCTGGTAGCGAGACGGGGTGCTCCAGGCTTCCATTCACTGCCAATGCGGTCGCATGGGTAAATATAATTAAATATATATGTATATTAGTATTAGAAACAAACTATAATGTGTCCGAAAAAAAAGTTTTGTTATCATTAAATTTTATACATTTACAACACAAAAAATCTTATAATGAATTAGCATGACTTTTGTAACTGAAAAAGTGAAAATAAGTTGATAATACACAAACGCTTGAGTTTATTATCTATCTAAAACAATTATGTCGAAGTACGACATAATATATTTATTGCTATTGCATGGGTAATATAAATACGTATAATATATGTATTTAAAAAAAAAAAAATCAGCTTCACGCTGCATCCCGCACACAGCAGGGTAGGCAAAGGGAACCTGGTGTTAAGACGCACTGTTCCCCACTTTCCACCGAGTTCTGGAGGCATTGGCTATATATATTTAACGTAAAATAAAAAATGCTGATCTGTAAAAATAGATTTTTGTTATCATTAAGCTTAAATTTTCAATGTACTCATTATTCTTATTCAAATTATTCTTATTAAATTCGTTCAGTAGTTTTACGTGAAAGTGGAACAAACACCCATCCAATAAATAAATAGACAATTTAGAATATCTTTATTAGGAAAACGTCCGAAAGTCGAACAATAATAAAAATATCTTTTCATCTATCTACCAAAATGCAATATATAATACATAATATAAAAAAAATAAATCAAATTAAATCAGCTTCACGCTGTATCCCGCACACAGCAGGGTAGGCAGAGGGAACCTAGTAAGACAACTCCGTAACTAAGACACTCCGTTCCCCACTTTCTGCCGAATTTTGGAGGCATTGCGTGTTGAGTGGCAGAACTCAACGCCGCCCTTAACCTAGCGAAGAAATGGAAATATAAATTTAAGTAAATATTTCATCTCCTCGAGTGGGGATCGAACCCACAACCAGTCGATTTTACAGTCACACCTCGTACCACTGCGCCACGACTGGCCTCTATATACATAATATATTATTACTATATTGTTTTCCAGTCCCTCGAAGCCGATGTCGGCGGCGACGCGCAGCTGGCTGGAGGCGCAGGTGGCCGCCTGCCTGCATCTGCGGCTGGTGGCGGACTACAGGCACTGGATTAACGCACTGTTCGATCATCTTATACAGCATGGTAAGTTTTAAGTATTTTTTTTCTATTTAGATTAGAATTTTTGCCAATAGTTTTAATTTAAAGAGAAACTTTTGAGTAAATATGTTTTTTTTTGTATTTTAATTTTTTTTTCCGCATTCGCACTTCTAGGTAGCATTAAGAGGTAGTAGGCTCGTGTCTCGCTGTGCTTATTTTTTTGTGTTCTTAAGTATTTTTGTAGTGTCGCTTAAAACAAACATTTTAAAAATTATAACATAGATTTTGTTTGTGAATCTAAATTGAGATAGTCATCGTAAAATAGTAGATCTTTTTTCTTTTTTCCCCTTATGTATTTGAAAAATTTGGTTCAATTATACAGAATGGAAATGATATATAAGATAAATTGCGTCAATTATACAGAATGGAAATGATATATATATATATATATATATATATATATATATATATATATATATATATATATATATATATATATATATATATATATATATATATATATATATATATATATATATATATATATAT
>JAATLQ010038401.1:0-28778 GCA_013421005.1 Heliconius erato x Heliconius himera | reverse complement strand
TATTTCTAATATTATGATGTTTATTTTTCTTATCAACAAATTATGTTAGTGTTAATTAAGATTTTATTAAAAATGTACCTTAAAATATCTATAAATGTATCGCTTGCGCGCTTTCAAAGAATATATTTCTTTGAACCATACCATAATATTTTAATGAAAATAATCATAACCAATTTTTTTTTTCAGGGTATAAAGAAACACGATATGTTAGAAGAAATGCTGACCATGCTCGTGAGGCAACCAAAATGGCAGCGCCTATACACCGAGTATTCGGAGCAATTCAATCAGGTTAAACAAATGAGCATGGTTGTAAATGGTCATTGAAATTTTAATTTTAAGTTTACTATACGTATATATAAATAAATGATTATATATGTTTCTAATTTAAGAAAAATGAAAATAACATCTCGAGTTATTTTAATATATGAATTGAAACATAAAAATATATTTCAAACGCTTTTAAAATGGAAAGAAGAAAAATTATTTTATATTCATAATGGCCAAAAGAAAATTACGTTACAATGTACATACGTTATATTCCTACATTCGATTATCCAGATATACAAATATGAGAACAATATTAATCCAGTGAAATGGGTTTCTACTGTTTTTTTTTTTACATTTTATTGCTACTTGCCAATAGATGGCGTTGTAGCATTCATTTAGAACAAATACAAATAAAATGGATTCTAAGCAATAATTTTAATTTATGTATTAGAAATAGAAGAATAAACGACGGAAATTGTGATTAAATTATGTTAAAAGAACTGAATAACTAGTGTTTACAATAATGAAATTTATTATTAAATAAATGAGTATGTGTGATTTTTTATATTTTCTTTTATTTATAATACTTTTTTTTTAATATCTAAATTGTGCACTTAAATTATTGTGATATCACTTTCGGGCATTCTCTTGTTTAAATTCAAAATTATATTGTTGCGATCTCATTGCCAACCTTTAGTTTTAACAATGCCAAGCTTATTAATATTATTTTTGAATTATGTACCGATTATAAATAAAATATTATGTGCAGTGCCACTTAGAACTATTTTAGTTTACATTTTCTATTATCTGTATTTATGAGATTGATTGTAAATGTTCATCAAAAACGTAACAGTTATATAATAGTTATGTTAATAGAATAGGTAAGGTACAACCCAAGCACGGTCTTTGTAATATGATAATTTCTATTTATTCTTGATATTTATATATATATTTAGAATCAATTGCTTCAAAATTCAGAACTTGCGGGTATATTTAAGCGAAAAATACAAAACTGCTTACTCGCCTCGCAAAGAACACTTTAACAAGTCGTCAATAGATAGCTATTCTATTGACGAGTCGTTGTTGCTTTATAAAAGACCCTCGGGCAGACTTCAGTGCATTCGGACTAAAGCAGCGCGAAGTTTGTTATGCGGTAAGCGGCTATGTATTGGACGTAATAACACATACTCGCAAGAAAACGGCTACCACGTTGTTTAGTTTTACCAAAGCAAGAGCTGATTGTTCTAAGTTTAATGTGCTAGTATTTGGGAAAGGGCCATACTTTGTAAATGGATAAGTTTTACAACAGTAAAAGGCTCACTCGATTTCTAAAATCCCGCCATACCGATGTCGTTGGAACGCTGAATCGCCGTAGGATCGACACTCCCGTGGATATTCAGCGTCTCATCAAGAATCTTTGCCTAGAGGCACTATTCTTATTCGACACTGGTGACATGTCTATGCTTGCATGGAAAGATGTCAGGTTGGTCACCAGATTGACTTTCCACAAAAGTGATGTACCAGGCACGCGAGCAGGATAACCCATAAACAAACCTGCAGTTGTCGCCCTCACAATCAATACATGGGAGAAAAAACGATTATTTATTATTATATTGTTTATTAATATTTTCATTTATTTGCTCTGGCACCAAGGCAAAAGCCCGGCATTGAGTGAGTTAAGACATGGTTCCCTACTGTATGCGGAATATCGCTTGAAGTTGATTTAATTTTTTACTTTTTTTTTTCAATTTTTTTTATCAAAACAAACCGATGTTGACCGAATGTTTTATTTATTGATTTAATGTACTTTATAAGTGTTATTATTCGTTCGTTCGTGTTCTACATTTCTACATATAAACTATAAAGTGTGCCGAATTTCATACTACTCCGTCCACGCAAGTTTTGTAAAAAGGGGTCAGAAGTTTGTGCTTCACATATTAATATATAGATGTGATTTTCTCATACTTGATACTTATTAAGAATATTTGGTAATTTTTTAAACATAATATTTCCATTTTAATATGATGTACTTCAAAAGTGAGTGAAATGTAATTAATTAATTGGTAACCGTAATTCTACACCAACGCATCCATCAAGAAATAATAACCTTTTATACGTTTTCTAAATAAATATTTTTATTTCCCTAGTGTGAAATAAAACTTTAAAAATGTAAAATAAAATAATTTCTTACTGAATATTCTTTATTAATCTGAGGTTTACAAACAACGGCTACGGACTTAGCGTACGATACGAATACGATAGACAATACGGTTAGCGTTTAGTTTCGAAAGTCTGCCGCTAGATGGCGTTATGCATTTTCGTGGTGTTTCTGAATCGCGCTATCGACTTGTTATCCGCTAAAGCGTAAATAGTCCGAGACGAGGTAGTTCAATATCTCTGGTTTCCCTTCAAAACGTATAAATCTTTCGCCTTTTACTAAAGATTTCCGTGGAGGGGAACACTCAAATGAGTCTTTCATATTTTTGACAGTCTTGCTTCTTGCAAGACTTTATTTATTACTTAAGAAAAATATACATATTAGAAAACTGTATTCTTGTCAATAGAATAACATAGTTCTCTACTAAATTCCTGTAAATCTGATACAGACGGAAGTTGAAGATGTGGTTCTTAAATATTCCTATCGCCCATTATTTAACGTTATCCATACTTCTAGTTCTAGCGACCAAAACGTGGCTTCGCTTGCTTTTGTACTATAACCAATTTAAAAAAAAACCCTACCTACGTAAATAATAGCATAGTGGTTGATGTATAAGATATATTAATTATAATAAGGACAAGTGTAGCCAACCTGAAGTAAGGTTTTCTGGTTTTTTGCTAATTAAATACTAGCCCTTTTTGGTATCAATATAAATTGTAATTAAAACAATTTATTTATTTAATTTATACGAAGTTAATTCTTAATTTTGGCGAAACAAGTTTTAATGACGAAAAAGCTGCAGTAATTAAATCAATATTTATTATTTTTATTTAATTCTTTATCTTTTTGTATTTAATTTATGTAAGAACACAATCATGAAAGTTTTTAAAATATCCAATGTCTTTCGCTGATAAGAAAACTAAGAAAAGTATAATATATTTTATCATTTCTAATTATTCCAACAATAATATTCTTCTTTTTAGAAGAATTATAGTTGGAATAATATCTTTTGAAAAGAGAATTGTTTAACATACAAAAAATATGTTTCTTATATTGAATATTTCATATATTTGTTTGTAATAACATTGTAGACATATTAAATTGTGACTTTTATTGAGAATATTTATAAAATCACTGCCATTTACATATGTGTATAATAATTAAGAGTTTGACGTCTTTATATATAATGCAGTGTCTTAATAAATATATTAGGTTTGTTTATAGTGTTTTGGAAATAAGTTGTCAATTATATATAAGTTATACATTCAATAGTTTTCATAATGATTCAAGACTGTTTATGTGTAAATAAAATGTATTTTATTATCATTTTTTTTGTTTAATTTTGATATTCTTATGATTCATAATGTACGTCTTTAGAACAATTACAATTATTGGCATAGTAACTAATTACATTCTTAAAAAAAAGTCGATGTTTCTCACTATGTCGAATAATCCGAATAAAGAAAATGTTTATCCCGATCGTGACATTTAATTTTTGGTACCACCACCACCACTCAGTATTTTCACAAAAATACCTACTAATCTTTCTTTATTAAAACACAGAAGGGAACAGAAAAACACAAATATTTATATCACAATAATTTATTTTTACAAATGCTCTCACAAAGTATTACATCGAGTTAAGACGAGGAATACAAAACGAAAATACTTTATAGAACCAAAAGACAGGCAGTAAACAATAGCTCCTTATATGAGACTAAAGGGGGTTTTTATTTATCTAGTGTGCAAAGGCACTTCTTTACTTTAAACTATACACAATAGTCCCAAAAATTTGAGCTCGTTCAATTATTAATAACAATTACCTACTTATTAAACAACCTGACACTCTCAGTGATAAATTTCTTATTCAACATCAACCAACAATTATACCGATATGGAATTAGCGACTACAAAATTTTGGTCCCATTTGGGGGTGAACGCGGCGTTTACTGACGCAACTGACACAACTGACATTACTCTAACGTTTACTCTACATGTCAGTACACAGTACAGTCGCCCGATCACTTAACGTTTCACAATAATCCCGTACAAATTCAATTTTTATTTTACACTAAAATATTGTTAGTAAAAAATATTTAACTTGTAATTTTCAACATTTACTATCAACCTCTGAATACAATACATCGACATTACTACAGCGAGTGCAGCACAGAGTCGTTTCATTATGCGTTTTGTACCTTCAGCGTAGGAGCGCGACGCGAACCCGCGACCCCCGCGACTCTACTCTAAACGGTGAACATATTTGATAATTCATAAAAATATCTTACATCGTAACAAATTAGCGCCAATCGAAGCTCGTACGTAGCGAGGGGGTGCGCGGTCGGGCCCCTACTACTCCACTACACCACACGGGTGACCTAACCAGCGACTTATTTACAAGCGAGCGCGCGACTAACTAACTAAAGAGAAACGAAACTTTAGTGCGCTCGTAAGCGACAGTCCGACACTTGGCACTCGACACTGAGTCCGCACTGCTAGCGCCTGTGGCACGCCAGCGCCCGCATGCTAGTACCCGCACGCTGGCCCCGCACGCTACACGCGCGCGCGCCACAGACAGCACAGCACGCGCTAGCACAGCACGGCGCGGTCCTGCGGCGCGCGCACGCGCAGGCAGGGCGCGGGGCACGCGCACGCGCCGCACTCCCGCTGGCCGTGCGAGTGGGCGTGGGCGTGGGAGTGTGGGTGCGCCAGCTTCGCGGGTTTCTCGTAGTCGGGCTGGAACTTCTTGCACAGCGCAAGCACTGATGGTGGGTGTGGATGCGATTTTCTTGACACCTGGAATGTAACATTTGGATATTTATAGAATTATTGAAGATTCAGGTTTTCATCATGTTAAAGTGGAAGTGAAGAAGTGGAATTATATAGGTACTTTTTTTAAAGTTACTATGTTACAAAGCAAGCAGACATGATGAGGTGAGCGTCGATTTTCACAAAAAGGAATGAATTATTTTCCATCATTTCCCCTCTAGTGACTTTTGCCTCTACATGCGCTTTGTAAAGACATTTCTAAAGCATCGCTATAAGTTCCGAAAATCAACACTTAATATTCCAAAAATTGAGAGTCCTCTGCCTACTGCAAGCTATCCTGCTGTCCCATGTATACAACAAATGTACGTACGCTACCGACCTTGGGCGTGGAGGGCGCGTCGGGGCAGGGCGGGGACGCGTCGCGCGCGTGCGCGTGCTTCAGCCGCTTGTCGCGCTCCTCCGCACACTCTGTATAACACAAATACATTTACGAATATAAAATTGTGTGAATTTAAAAAATATGACGATTTTTTTGTGACACAAGGGCATGACAATTATTGTGTCAAGTCCACAGCATTAACTTTAATCTTTATCGAACAGACAATATAAATAAATGTAGCATATAATTAATAATACAACAAATCAATATTTAAAAAGTCTCACCTTTATCTTCATGTGTACCATTTGTACCATTGCATTCGTTAACACCATTGTGTCTGTTGATTCCGTTGATACCATTAACTCCGTTAACATTCACTCCGTTGACTCCATTAACGGAACCAACTCCGTTAGTCTCATTAACGCCGTTAATTCCATTAACACCGTTAACTCCATTAATTCCGTTAACCCCGTTAACTCCATTAACTTCATCAAATCCGTTAACATTCGTTTCGTCGCTGTCGTCTTCGCTGGCGAGGTCGGTGGCTCCGAAGCCCACGCCGACGATCGCGTGCGGGATGTCCGCCTCGTCTTTCAACCAGGGGTGCTCCAGGCACTCTTCCACTGTAAGACGACCCCTGGAAAATTATTATAAAAAATATTTTAGAAAGCATATAAATATAGGACCTTTCAAAATTGAGACTTGAACGAAAAAAATAATTAAAAATTAAACGTTAATAGAGTTTGTAATAATTTTCCAAATAGTTTTGTAAGTTCGAATTAATTAGTTTGTTTTGTACTACATAGTATTAATTATGCGTTACTGAAGAAAATAAAAGGGAAAATAAATAATAATAAACTCACTTCGGATCAACAACCAGTGTCTCCTGTATAAACTGTATGGCACGCTGCGACACGCCGCGGAACAGCTCGCGGGGGAAGGACAGCTGGCACTGCGCTATGTTCAGGTACGTCTCCTGCTTGGTGTCCCCCGCGAAGGGGGAGTAGCCGCTCAGCAGCACGTAGGCCAGCACCCCCACTGACCAAATGTCAGCCGCTAGGGAAAGTGGCTCATAGGATAGGATTTCTGGCGCTGGAATAAGAAATTTGGTTTATTATATCTTTTTAGTATTCTGTTTATAGCAAGGTAGGAAGAAACTTTGGGTTTAAACACTCCATTCTCCATGTACCGTCTAATTTGCGAAACATTGTGTGGCTGAATCAACGCCATGCTTTGTCTTGGAACCAGAGCAAGAGGAACTACTATATAGAAATTTTCATTTTGTGCATTATTTTGTCATTAGGTTTAACATTTTTTACGTTTGGCTGGAAAATATAGTAATATAAGGTAGAATATAGCTTCGTCATATACGAGCTACTTGAAGGCACAATAACACGTTTGATGACAAGATGTACCTATAAGTGCAGAATCAGAATGGCAAAAAAAGGAAATCTCAATTACTTTCAATATTTACCCTACCTTCTAAATCTGCTATATAAGATGAAGAGCACAGATGTTAAAAGATGTTTTATGTATAATACAAATACATTATCGATATTAAAATCGCAGGAATCTAAATTTGATATTCAGATATCCCATAAATCTAATTCAGAACTTCAGGATGTCGCAGCAATTAAACAACGACGAGACTTTCTTTAGCATCAACCAGCAAACAATATTTGTAAATTATAGGAGGAAAGAGATTCTCGAGAGAAATTTAAATACCCAACGGATACAAGACACGTTGTTTTTCGATACATAAATAAAATATAATATCATTGTGGGAACGAGGGCATTGGAAACATTCACTTTTAAGAATACCTTATAAAAACCTGTTCAACTCGCACCCACGCGTGTTTCGCGCACCTATTTGTATAATGACAAACCAAACGGTTTGCTATCGTTATAAGGTTAAAATTCTAGGATTAATAGATAGTGATTATTCTGTGAAAAACTATTTACTTCTCTCTACATCTACATAGCCTAATCACATGACAACTCATATACATAGTTCTCGACATTCTGTTTGATTATTTTTAATGGGGGACAAAATCAAAAATTTTGGGTATTGTCCCAGAAAACATTTATAAAATAATTATTCCTTCAAGATGATTTTAGCTAAGCATCAATTTAAGTGAAGATAAGCACAAAATTGGACGAACTTGTTTTTCATATTCAAACCGAATAGGTTACACGAAAGAAAAACGATACAATATACGATTTTTAGACCATAACCGATAAATATCTATTACGAAATAAGAATATGTAATGTGGAAACCATTAGTTCGTAATTTCTATGGAAACTAGAGTTATCTATTTTACGGTCGACGGATCGAAGTCTTGGAGTGCATCTTAATAATTACGCGATGAGGTAACACTGCATGCTGGGACCGGCACTTTTAGTTTCCATTAAAGACTTTTTGTATACATGTTACATATGTTATGTGTTTCTCAGACTAATAGTATGAAATTTATATAAGTAAATACTTGAGTTTATATATCAAAAAGACAAATTAAACATAATATTACAGTAAATTTATGCCCACGACGATCGAAATAAAGTAAAAAATTGCTCAAAATTTCAAACTCACCAACATAATCTCTTGTGCCTAAAATTTCTCTAACATGTGCTCCAGGCTGTATCGCACGACTGATGCCAAAGTCGCAAATCAACAGTTCTTCTCCTCCTGCGGACAGCAAGAGGTTCTGTGGCTTCAGGTCGAGATGGGCCACTCTTTGGGCGTGTAAATGGGCCAGGCCCTCTAGAACGTGACGGAGGGCCCTCCTTGCCGCTCCCTCTGACAACCTCTCTTCTTCATCTAGAAGTCTCTGTAATTCCCCACCTGCGCACAGCTCAAGCACTATGGCGACTTCTGATCGTGTTTCATAAACCTAGAAGATTTAAAAGAATGGTTGTTTATTATCGTAATAGTGGGATTATTATAGGATATTTATTTACTTAAAATACTATTAAAGCTACTTGGGTTTTGATTCAAAGAAATAGTATAAATATTTAAAAGGTTCATAATCTTATCAATCCATAATTTTAATAGCTTTGTTACATTTTAAACTTTTTGTCTGTAAGTAGAACAATTGAATTATTATAAAATTATATCTAGGTATGTATTTTTCTTTATAGGAAAAACTTATAATAGCTAACTGAATGAAAAAGATGACTTCGTTCTCAAAAGAAGGAAGTCATCTTTTTCATTCAGTTCGTTCTCCCTATTTTCCTTTTCTAATACATTTTTATAATTCTTCTGTCTTTACACATTGACCCTTTACAAATAAATTCATAATAACAGTATTTTCAATGTAGGTACTTAAACATGAAATTTACAGTGGTCTTCACAGACAACAATTCTATATAAACTTTTACTGGCAGCATTTCATAGCAAGAGATGCTTGAAGATAAAAAAAGCTCACCTCATGTAACCTCACGACCCGGCTACTATCAGCACATAGGGCGAGCACGGCCACCTCGTGCTGTATCTCGCGGGTGGTGTCGGCCGCGCGCCGCCGCTTGCGGATGAACTTGGCGGCGTACTCCTCGCCGGAGATCAGGTGGCGGAGTTTGCGGACTGATGCGAATTTACCCCTGGAACGATAAAAAGACAGTAATTAGTATAACGATTAATTATAAACAGGTTTGTTATTAAGATTCTAAAAGAAACGTTTAATGTATCTCATACTTGTTTAAGCGAAATCTTCAATTAAGTAGTCGCAGACCATCAGATACAAAAAAAGATCTTTGATATCCATGTCCATTATTATAACTACCTACAGCCAAAATTATACCAAATTCCTTGTAAAACCGGATTAAGCTTCTTTACCTACATTTCCACACTCAAAATCGACCAACACCAGCGATTTACCATATGACAAGTGCGAAGTGCTTTCCTCGAACTGAGTGTAATGTGTAAGCGCTTGTAATTGAGCAATTTCGCGGCGTCGACAACTCGAACGCGATAAACATCTCATGAAAACACCATTAGAGGGCCATTTGTCGTGATAATAGCCCTCTCGCATGACGTCTGGAGAAATATTAATGTTGTATTCAAATTGTCTCTTCCTGAATGAGAGTAATTAGACCAGAGGTAGCCACTTGTCCCGGAGTCCTTCCTGTTCGCGCTGGCTAAATGGTTTGTTGAGTTGTAAATGAATGGGCATTGTTTATGGCATGACGTTGTTATGGAAGCAAAAAATATAATGTCTGTGGCAGGATATACATGTACATACTGTTTATATTAAATTCGACCAATAAAATAAGACTGATTTATTTATTCGTCTGACAGTCTAAGATATATTTTAACTTTATGATGAATTTTAAAAGGCTTGCTGATACTTGATACTTTATAAAATAAAATAATTGGTAAAATTTAAGATATGGGCGATAAATGTCACCAAACACAGATGTCATCAACAATAACTTAATAAATATACGTTTGTAAAGCTTTGGTTACCTTTATTTATTTTTTATTTTTAAATACGAACCTTAATATATTATTAATACAATATTTATAAATTTCAAATAGGAAACAATAACTTTAAATCAAGCTACTTAAAACTTTCTTAAATCAAGAAGGATATATGATTATTAGTCGAGGGCATTGAAATAAACTTTCAACAAAAGGCCTGATACATTCCTCATGCTGCTTTATTTTCTTGGTACAAGCTAGTTTTCCAGCTAATTTCGAATAGAGTATAAATCTGCACCTTATTGTAATTGGCGGGCAGGCGCCAGAGATTAGCCACTTGTGATCTATTGTGTTTGCTTTCTGATTTGCCTTTGTATAGAATATTATATGTAGGTATGAATGAAACGAACAGTGATTTTACTTACATCAATTAGTAAATTATGAATATACAAAACCTTATTGCATCTCAAATTTAATAACTGTTCACTCTGCATATATTCAAAACATCAAATGTGGCAAAAGGCGCGTAAACATTCAAAATGCTGTTATTTTAGTACGTATGTTTATATTTAATATATAATTTTATTTCTTAAATATAAGAAGTATTATAAAACAACACTATTTTGGATTTAAGTAGAACTTAGGAGACATTTAATACCTATAAATATATGTGTCAAGTTATCATACGATCTAGCAATTTCAGTAGGTATCTAACGATGAATGAGAAACATTTCTGATGAACGGAAAACACGCAAAGCCAATCTATTATCAATCTAACGCCGAAGAGTTCGTGTAATGAATAAACTTGGTAAATTTGAATTTTAATAGCAGGTAGAGGTGGTCGCGATATTTTGTGGCCAACGGCAGTCACCTACTGCGCAGAACGAATGTTAATAATTGAGTGGGCTGCGATAAAGCATATATTACAGAGAAAATATTTATCAAATATATTGGAAATTTGGAATTTTGATAATCATTTATTTATATTGATATTTTTTCATAAGGTGTATGAAGATATGCGAAAATCTTAATTTCACAGAAACTGGCAGAAACTACAGATCGGAATATCTTAATATTAAATACCTTCTTTTAAGGAGCAATATTCTATGAAGATAAAGAGAAAAATCATTATATAAAATAATTCTTAGTTATACTAAAGAGGTTGATGCTTGTAGATCAAACACCTTTTTAGGTATAGAATTTTAAAGATCCACTTTTTAATGCAGTGATAGCGATTTGGGCTTGGCAGTAAGTAACCAGGTACGTTGGTATAGATTGCCTTTTACATATTGATGTATTGACTTTAATTTATAATTTAAATTCCCTACAAGATACCTAGTACGTATAAATATGTGCTTCATTAACCATAAAATTAGGCTTATGTATATAATCAACATCATCAATTTTGTATTAAATATGTTACAAATAAAAAAGAATTCGGAATGCCTGATTTCTGTCCTCTTTCATTAAATTTAAACATTTTCATTTCTTCGCTCTGACAACAAGACGGCGTTGAGTTCCGCCTCACAACACGCAACGTTACGATAATTGTTTGAAAATGGGAAAACTACGTATCTTAGCAAAAAGTTGGTTACCTCTGCCTACCATGTTGTATCATAAGCATAAATGATACAACGTAAAGCTAGAATAAGAATCCATTTTTCTAGAAAATTAAAAATGTGGCAATTTAAATGTGTGGCAGTAGTTCATTAGATAGTTGCTAAGTGCACACACACATTATTGGTTACAAAACAGAAGCAATGAAAGGAAGTGGAAACACTCGTGAGTGCAAAAGGCGTGTAAAGATCAATACGGTTCGCTAAAGGCGCTTCAAAGGTAAGTAGGTCAATCCTTTGAACGGTGTTTGTTCAGAAAGCATTTAAATGTAAGTGAAGTCTCACACTTTACAGTGGTTTTTAACGTATTATTATTACGAATTTTGAATTGTTTCTTAAGCATTATTTTTATATATCAAACAAAATAATTTTTTTATATTAACTATTTACATTTGATATATATCAGGTGTTGGTGTACATATTTAAAAGTATTTATGAAGATAAATTCTTTTAGATAATTGATAATAAGGACTATACATATTCACAAAAACTTATAAACAGTTTAGAGGGCAGTTTGTTTGTTAAAGGACAGACAGGGAACTTAAAATTATTTACCTTAAATAATACTTCAAATGATTAACCGTATACAGTAACAAAAACATATATATTGACTCAGTTTGAAATAGCAACACGTAGATTGACGAAAATAACAAAAAATACCAGCAGCTTGCAAAGTAAGATAAATTTTAATCCACAATGGACCTCAGATTGTTGTTAATCGTCATCTTGTAAAAAGCGCAGATGCGCCGGCGCAGGTTTAGGGGGGCTGATTTTCGACGAAACGAACGCACCTGCCGCCAGCTGGCCCATTGACGCCAAAAAACTTGCCGACACAGCGATTGAAGGCGACGTGCTACTAAATGGACTTGCTGAACTAAATTATAAGTAAGTATAGGTATATTTTATAAGGGGGAATGGGACCAAGGTAAATATTTATTAGGTTCAAGCTTCAAAGATCTTTTTAACAATATCTGTTTAGCTTTCTTGAATACATTTTGTTACATCTATATATAAATACGTGAAGCAAAAATTTTGGATCCCTTCTTACGAAAATTTCGCGGACAGATGAGTATACAATCTGGCACGTGATAGATTTTGTTATAAAGTGACAAATACGTTGCTATGGCAACGCGTATTATACGCGTCAACGGGTCCTCTAATATATACCTATACATTATTAGACAAAAACATCACGGCGTTAAATTACTGTCAACACAAAAAAATACAACACACAACAGGACTTACTCACATAATTAAAACTACGTTGACAATCGACATATGTAGAGGAACAAGAATATAAAAAAAGAACAAGTACTTATTCCCTTCTAGCAGTTCATGCCCCCTTGTCCCCCTTCATGCCCGCCATTATTCCCTTCTAGCAGTTCATGCCCCCTTGCCCCCCTTCATGTCCCCCATTATTCCCTTCTAGCAGTTCATGCCCCCTTGCCCCCCTTCATGCCCCCCATTATTCCCTTCTTGCAATTCATGCCCTACACTTAGATGTTGCCACAGAGTAACAAAGGAGTGTGTGCCACAAATATGTAGCATAGACGCATTATGCATTCAATTGGTATTTATGGTCAGCCGCCACATTTATGAATATGCGAGCGATTGATAAAACGCTCATTTTTCCATATAAAACGCGGCGCGACGCGACGGCCTGATAAATGACAATCGCATTATTAAGCTTCGTAGAGTCAAAGATTATGTTTGAAATGTAGAAGTGAAATAAATTATGTTAACTCCATTGCGTAGGGCTCCAGGGCGTAGTTGACAGGTGGAAGAATGGAGGATAGATTTCGTTATAAATACCTAAACATAACTTTTCTCTAAAGTAATATTAGAAAAGAACAAAATATAGGTATGAAATATAATCTAATAATATTACTCAAGTAATAGTTACTATGCAAATTTATATCAATATATCTGGGAAAAAATTATTACGCTACGGTTCAGTTTGTTAGTGTTCATCATCGAAATAAAATATATACTCGTATATACACCAAAGCTACCTACAGAGACCAGAATAGCGCAATGGGACGGCATAGACTCCAGAGGTGGGCTCTGGGTCCACTTAAGACAATACGCAATGCCTCAAATTTGGGTGAAAAAGTTTCAAAAGAGAACAGAGAGTCTTGACATTTGACTATTACCAACCTTGCTATGTGGGAAGAGAGCATAAAACTGTTTTTTTAAAGCTACATTTAGGTAGATACTACAATCAGCTTCACGCTATATCCCACACACAGCAGGGTAGGCAATACTAGGTTCCCGTATTAAGACACACCGTTGGCTACTTTCCGCAGAGTTCTGGAAGCATTGCGTGTTGAGTGGCGAAACTCAACGCCGCGCTTTGCCTCTATACCGGAGCGAAGAAATGAAAATATAAATGTAGGTAAATATTTTATCTCCTCGAGTGTGGATCGAACACAACCAGTCGATTTTACAGTCACACTCTGTGCCCTTGCGCCACGACGACGCCTCTTTATGGATTTAGGTACTTATTTGTTTAAATTATTATGTTGTTAACTTCTTACTAATAAATTGTTTACATGAAATCACTGTCTTTATAGACTTCAAAATGACATTATAAATATAAAGCAAACGACACATCAAGGAAACAGTTAATATGGTGAATTGGCGCAAAAAAAAATGACAAGCAACAAGTACACAACTGTTGTACTATTACGGAATAACGTCAGCCCGCCAAAGCTAAGGGATTGATTTACGAGCCTCGATGCTTGTATTGACAATAATAAATATTTTATGACTATTTACAGCAATCGACATCGTGCGTTATATATAATAATATATAATGCAATGTATATTTTAATATAGTAGTCGAAAAGGTTTCGAGACCTTTCGTCTTCAATGGCGAGTCAAAGTCAACACTTCCCTTTGTCAATCAAGGCAAAGCGAGGAGATAAAAATTGTCAATGTGTCACTAAAGTGCATGATGTGGCACCTTAAAAAGTTGTGTTTTATTTTATTTAGTGCAAGAATACATAAAAACATAAATTGATTGTTCAAATAAGCAAAGAAAATAAAATAAAATCACAATGCCACGGAAGAATGGTTATCCCCACGTTGGGGATCCAACCCACAATGCCATCCCACTGCACTTTAAGACTGTTTTCTATTATATTATTTAGTCTATAAATACAAAATGCAATTACAATTGCCGACACGAAGTATTTAAGCAAAAATTAGAATCTATTACCAATGCCACCGCAAAAAAAAACTACAAAATAACACCAACTAAAAACACATAAATAAATAATACTAAGCTATACTGCCAGTACCTACAACCCAAAGGTAGTAATAAAGTCATTTTTAGATCAGTCCGGTTAGCGTTGCGCAAGCGCAGCGTGCAAGTTGCGCAACCGTCCGATGACCGGCGCGTCCTTGGCAATGACGACCACTAGATCGATGGTCGACGTCCACCACGCTGATGATTGATCGGCGTACGCTCCATATAATACCAGGGATTAAAGAGCAAGCCATGGTTGATTAGAATGCGTTGAAAAATTAAACGGCTTTTGTGTTTTAATTTCACTCATTGAGTACTAAGCTTTTTTGTTTTGTTGAGAAATTGACTTCTGTATGTTGATATAAATCGTAGAGATCCACATAACTGCACGCTGTATCCCGAACTGGGAGACCTAATATTAA
This sequence comes from Heliconius erato x Heliconius himera, assembly GCA_013421005.1. Taxonomy (NCBI): domain Eukaryota; kingdom Metazoa; phylum Arthropoda; class Insecta; order Lepidoptera; family Nymphalidae; genus Heliconius; species Heliconius erato x Heliconius himera. The sequence goes on along the minus strand of JAATLQ010038401.1, from coordinate 13,499 downwards.
GACACTTCGCCGAATTCTGAAGACATTGCGTGTTGAATAGCGAGAAATATGAAAATATTAAATATTATACTTAATTTCCTCGAGTAGAGATCGAACTAACAACCTGTCGATCCACATTTTTTATGGATAGTATTTATAATGTTTCATAAATATTTATTTTTATAATATAAGTTTCTGCTGCATTTACTTCAACTAAGGATATTTATTATAAGTTAAAGTTGAGTGAATGCGGTATACAGTATAAAAGTACGTATATATAGTAGTATTAAAAAATACTATTAAATATACATTAGTTACAAACATACAAACTATTACGATACAAGAACAACTTTCGTCACAGGAAAATGGACCAATATTTAATCAACACAAAAAATTGTACACGCTTGTGTAAACCGTTAGAAATTAAATTAATAGTTCATTAAAAAAAACGTGGTACATTAAGAAATGAAATGTATTTAATATTTTGCTTATTATCTAAAATGTTATTAAGTTTTTAATAAAAAATAATCTATACTTATGAGAGACCTACAGACAGATGACGATAAAACGTATCAATAAGTAAAAAAATATATATTTAGTTCAATAATTACGAATACAGGAAGGAAAAGTTCCAAGTAGCATGAAAGCAAAGTTGACGCGAGACGCATTCCGGTGTCGCTGCGCAAGCGCATCTCTGCGGCTATCTCTTACGCAACTGTGAACTTGATCGTGATCGATAGTGACGATCGATTGATATCGATGCCACGTTATGGAAAATCGGTAAAATATTTTAATTTTGTACTGCGTTGAATTTGTAAAGAGATTACAAGATAAATCGTGTGGTACCTAATGTGTACAGATTATTTTGTTTATATGGTTATATTTTAATACATAAAGGCGTCTTGTTATTTACTTCTCTAGACAATGTTCAAATTTGATTCAAGTTCAGATTATAAAAAAAATAAATTTAATTATTTTTAGATTTAGACAGATCTTAGCAATATAATTTATAACACAGTCTTTAATAAGAAACTTTTAAAAAATCTACATTACTAATTTAATATGCACTTTTAATAGGTTTCGCTCAAGAACTTTCCTTACTTATCCCTACTAATATTTATCTCTTACTTTGTATTAAACATTAGGTACCTGTAAAGTAGACATCACGGCTATTCTTCTCCCTTGCTGTGGACGGGAAGTCGTAAACTATAAATTTATTTGCCCTTTGAAACTCATTTACTTCTATGGAGTATGCAATAAAGAAATTCTTAGCTGCCTTACAACGCTTTATTGTTCGATATTCTTTATGACCTAGCCATATACATTAATGTATCGATAAAAAGTATGTTTCTGCTACTTTCTTATTTTTTTTATACTATTAGTAAAATATTTCTTTATTCTCACTTTGAGTTTTGAATTAAGAGGAAAAAACTAATTCATTCTCAATTCATCAATTCGTTTGTTCGCAAACACCAAAATTAAGGGCAGGTAATCTAATAATTTATATAGACAGAAATATTAAACTGTTCCAGAGAAACAGCGTAATGTAAATGTGATTTGTTGCTTCGAGTCCGATTCGGGAGAACGATTATATTTCGGTTCCACCACTCAACACGCAGTGTCTTAAAAGTTAAATGAGAAGTTAGGAACGAAATGTCTTTAACATTAAGTTCCCTGACTACCCTGCTAAAGTCTGAAACTAAATGTCGTGTACCGCGTATGGGAGACTGCTCTAACTACCACGTTTTTTTTATAATACTTCACAAAAAACTAACATAAAACAAATAAAACTATTTTCATTTTCAACCCTATCGATGACCTGTACCGGACAACGAGGGGGATGAACACAACGCAATCGAGATTTAAATTAGAAATCCACCAGCCATTGTGAACAAGTGCACTAGTTGCGGGGTAGTAATCACATTTTTGTTTCGAGGGTTGCTATAGCTTTTTCATATTGTGTGTTTTCTATGTAGATTTGTATGCAAATAAAAGGGGATGCATTTGATGGGTGATTAAATGTTATTTTAAGGTTGACGTTATAATTGTACGTGTATTGTGTTTATTAAGTCACATAGATTAGTAAGAAATCGTTATATTTTAAGATTAATTTAGAACCTAGTGCCTAGTTGCCGCTTTCGTCTCGATTCGAGAGACTTCGTGTTGACGTTGAGTGGCAAAACTTAACGCTGCACTTTGTCACGATGACATAAAATGAAATTAATTCCCTCTAGTGAAATCGAACCCACTACTATTGCAATCCTACTGTACTACAATGATTGGACTTAGCTTACATCTGACATAATTGAATTTTTACGAACGCAACAATAATATTTTAACATATTAAGAACGAAAAAAAAAACCAGTTTTCATCCTGACGCTTGCACTCTACTGATAAAATAAGCAACCTCAACCATTTTAACTTTTATCTTATCTTCTTTTTTATTATACATTTATTTTAAAGTAATTATTATGTATATGAAAAATATCATTAATTAATTTGTGTTTAAAAAATAATATAATATTAGTCTTAATATAAGCAACACTTTCATAAGATTTTTCTTACGTGCCTAAATACGCTTTCAAGCGTTATTTAAAGTATATATAAAAAAAAGGAAAAAATAATAATTAAAAACGAAAGTTACTTATGCAATATTGAGTGACATTGACTGTCGGGAAAAAAATGCATCAGCGCGGTCGTAAATATTCAAATCGATCCGGTTTTAATCTTGTAAACTTATAAACATATAACATATAAAACTGACTATATAATACATATTTTTTACTAGAATATAAATCTCATTTGCTTTAACACTTAATCGTGTGGCGGAACTCAACGCCGGGCTTTTGTCTTAGTATCATAGCGAAGAAATGAAAAAAAAAAAAAGAAATAATAACTGATTTCCTCGAGTGTGGAGATCGAACCCACAAACATCGCGTTACAGTCACACTTTTGTGCCCCTGCGCCACTATGGCCTCAACGACGATTACTATATATATATATATCAATCAAATTTCATATACAACATTAAGTTTAAAATTCTATATAAGAATAACATATAGGTTGCTCAACCTGCATTCCCCGGGGCGGACACACCTGCCGGGGCTCGTGCCGAGATCGTTTATGCACTAGGTACTGCTATTGATACTAAATTTCGATATAATAAATTATTTATTGAAAACAACATAACGACTGTAGCCGGTATTAATTTTATGATTGGTGTTATAGTGTTAACATAAAATAAATATTGCGGTACTTAAATTGCTAAACGTATCTATCTTAACCACATTCTTTTAATTTATTTGTGTTCTTTTTATATGCACACTTATAATATGGTTAGTTACTTGAAATAAATAACCGGCCAAGTTCGAGTTCAAATCGAGCTCGAATGATTCCGTGTTATTATCTATAAAAACTACAATAAAGTCACGTCTCTTGTGTCGGAGCTCCCTCTAAATATTTATTTTATTATGTTTTTAGTATGTGTTATTATAGCGGCAACAAAAATACATAAACTGCGAGAATTTCAACTGTCTAACTATCACGATCATGAGATACAGCTGGGTAATAGACTGCGGAGACAGCGGAGTCTTAGTAATAGGATCCCGTTTTACTCCGTTCACCGTGTGGGTACGGAACCCTAAAAAGGATTCGTTTAAGTTAAATATCGAAGATATTAAAGATTGAAAAATTATAAAAAAGATTAACCTGTAACCAACATTTAATTCACGTTTAAATTCTAAATCTAGGTACTACTTAAGTCACTTTTACGTATTTCTTTTACGATTACGCAGATAAAAAAAAATAATAAAAAAATACATAATATTAAATTTGTAAAAAGTTTGCTTAGTAAATCTTTAGCATTCTTTGTTTAAGGTCAATAAATTAAATATTTCAAAGTTCACAGAAGTACATTGTATGCAAAACGCGAAGAAGTCTACACTATCAACACCCACTCCTACGGCTAAGTGAGAAGGCAGTAATGATCGCGGAACTGACCAATTGTCAAACGATTACCCGTTTGCCGATAAGAAATACAAGTACAATAATAGGTATATACTACTACGTACTTCATTTTTATCTATTTCCTATTGAAGTAAGTGAGGCCGGTCGTGGCGCAGCGGCACGAGGTGTTACTGCAAAACCGACTGGTTGTGGGTTCGATCCCCACTCGAGGAGATGAAATATTTACTTAAATTTATATTTCCATTTCTTCGCTCTGGTGTCGAGGTTAAGCGCGGCGTTGAGTTCTGCCACTCAACACGCAATGCCTCCAGAATCCGGCAGAAAGTGGGGAACGGAGTGTCTTAACACTAGGTTCCCTCTGCCTACCCTGCTGTGTGCGGGATACAGCTAATTTAATGTTTAATTTAATTTTAAGTAAGTAGAAAAAAGTATTTTTTTAATATTGTATATAAAAAGTTTAACGTGAGAATTAATTTTTACCTGTTGCTTCGATCTCGTGGTCGGATCGAAATAACAAAGATTTGTGTACAGCACAAGACACATACCGCACATAACAGAGTATGCAGAGGGAACCTGGGGACCAAATGTTAAGACACTCCGTTGCCGTGATGTACTATCTTTCACAATAAAAAAATATTCAATCCGAACCTGTAGTACCTGAGAATAGAGCGATCAACCAAACAAACTCTTCAGTTTTATAATATTAGAATACATTAACAAAAAACCTCTAATTGCGATGGCGCCACATGCACAAATAAAAGTATCAAGAGGTCAGCGAAGGAAAATGTTTCTTATAAGATAAAATAATCACTCGGGCCAGCTTAATTAGTAGATAAATTCCTTAGAACGTATTTGTTGGTTGTTCACTTGAAATTATACGACATTTGATAATTACTATGCAAATTTGCAGATGTTGTGTATATTTAGTAAGTTCGTTTATACCTAAGGTTCATTAACGTTAGTACCTAGTGTGATAGGATTTTAGTTTTATGCTCAAATATCTGTCTTATGCGAGTTATTTGATTGCTTCTTTATTTTTTTTCAGCGCTGTATTCCGCATGCAGCAGTGTAAACAGTGAGCACAACGTCCTGCTCTGTATTGTCAGACCGAGGAAACGACGAGTGAGGATCGAACCCAAAACCATCGTGTTTGCGGCACATTGTCGGCGCTTTATTATAAGGTCAAGTAATATTTGTGGTATTTAGTATAAGAAATTTTAATTTCAGTATATTTCGTCCTTTAAGATACAAAGCAAAGTCATTTTTATATAAGTAATATTTATTCATATTTTACAAAATAATCAATTTCCCAGACATATGAGATTATAATAATAATTATAAGCTTATATAAGTAGCACTGAATAGCATTGAGTCATAACAAATCGTTCTTGACAACGTAGTGAGCAACGATTTTGATGAACAACAGTGATGCGCGGGCGCAGCCACGGAAGCGAACCTATAATTAATAGATCGCCCACGCACCGACGCTTGAGATTCGCCGACGTGAATAATTCAATCTTAATGTTCACTAGCTATGAATAGCATTAACGACGACCGAAAACTTCTTTACATATTAATATTAAAAACATTTTTGGAATTTTTGTGTTAATTAAATCATTATATTATTATATACAATCGTAAATAAAACAACATACTCGTACCTATATAACAGTTACTACCGGATTGACTAATACTTTCACAAGCGTTTAAGTGCAATATATACATTTACTCTCTTACCGTTGTTCGGCAGTCATTCACTTCCACTTTTTCGCTGAAACAGAGTTCTTTTAGAACTATGTCTTCCTCAAGTAATTTTATCTTTCTTACATGTTTATGTGCGATAAAGAAATATAAATATTTAAACGAAATCTAAAAACAATCTTATCATATGGTATAAGAAATAAAATAGCTTTATAAGCGATGAATAATCAACACAGAGTATAACGGCCATTTCCCCTGCTACCCACTAGACAGTCCTACTTCCTTGAAGACAAGCTTGTATAAATCAGTCTGCATAGACATATTATAACTCATAAAATATGGGATATTTGATTATTCTTTGGTTTTGGTGCACAAAGACAAAACTGACTTTTGCGTGACGAATAAAAACTGATTTTACTTGCTTCTAACACATTTAAGAAAAATACTCGTGGTCAAAATAAAAAAGTCCAATATGATCTAGAAATAATCAGGAAGGTAAAATATTGTCATGATTTTTTTATTTGTATAATTTTATAAAAAGTTGCTCTTAACTTTTTTAGGGTCCTGGTAAAGATCTTCAATGGAATCAATTTTGTTATATATTGTTAAAACAGTTTATAAGTATTTAAGACGTAAAGTGGCACTCGTCTTATCCTTGAAGGGGACTTAGCAACAAGTGTTTGCGGTACCTCTTGCGAGGGGGTGAATATCTTGAAGTAGTGGTTAGGGGAAGAAAAATAATATTTTATTCATATATATCACGCCCCTTAATAATAATGATATCGTCAATACTATCACATAAATAACGGAAAAAATGGTAGTTTCATCATCTTGAGATTAAGAAAAACTATCTTAGCCTCAAATGATCACTTTAAACAAAAATAAATAAAAGAAATACAGTCTAGTCATAATAATGAGATAATCATCAGTGATAATAATGAGACTTTTTGTAACTTATAATATAACTTTATTAAGGTAAAAAGTATTATACGAGTTTATTTAGCTAGTGCATTAACACTACAGGTAAAATACATTACTCATTTATTTGGATGGTTCTACAACGATATTAAATATTTAAATTACATAATGGGCTGACCAATACAAATCACGCCATTTTGAACAAAAAAATGCATTGTAAACGGAGGAAACCTAGTGATGAAGACTGTGTAAATACCCTCGAATTTCATAATATATTAGAGCTATACCTACATAGTCAAAGCAAAATATTTATTAAGCCTGCTGGTTATATGTTAACTGGGCAGGCGAGACTAATTAAGAAAACGTGGTTCCATTGTACAAAGGACGGTAGAAAGCGGAGCGTGCCGCAGCAAATGTATGACTAGATCCTGTGTTTTTCATAAGATACCAATGTGGTTTATGAGCCTTTGCTTTAAGCGTTTTATCCTATAATAATATTTATATATATATTTATTTTTGACGATATATTTTACAAATTGCATTAATCAGTATGACATCCTCACCTGAAACCTTCGATCTTTTATTTTTCACATCTCACACTTAAATATAAAAATTAAACATTGACATGAGTGTGATTCGAAATTACGACCAGTATGTGCACGTCAATACCAGAATTTCAACGTAGCTCGATGAGGACGTGTGGCTTAGTTAGTTCTTTCCTAGGGAAAGAAAGAAGAAAGAAAATGTTCAAATTAATCAATCATGTCCTAAATTTGCCACGATAACGTCTTCTATGTATGTATATAAGATAAAATTTGCACAAATAACTAGAAAAACTAAAGAAACTCTGTTTAAATAGCGCTTAAAACAAATCTATCGAAAATCTAAAAAGCGCAAATCCATGGCGAACGCTTTCCCATGACCTCCAATAATTTGAAAGAAAGTACCAATTCCGCAGCAATTGGTCCAAATAAAACCCCATTCGGAAACACTTGCATAGAAGTAAAAAGCGTGCAACAATAGTGTTCGTGTTTCGCGGTTTGCTCCCACGATGGTTGTCCGTATTGATCACAGATAGTGATGTCGGTAAGTTTGTTTGACATTAGAATCGATTGTTTTATTAGTAGGAGTGATATTTTTTAATGCTTCATTTATTGCCAAGAATCTATGGGATATTATGGTAGATAGGCAAAAAGAAACTAGTGATAGTAATTCCATCCAGTTCACCATTGTTACAATTTGAAGGATAAAATTATAACCTATTTTGCCTAATATTATGATGAAGCGCTGCGGCATATTTTATATCGTCTATTGTGAGTTAGATTCCCATTAATTTATCACTATTCTAAGAAAACAAAACAAAGAATCTAAGAAAACAATGTGCGGCGATGATTTCCGATTTAACATGCAATATTTAGAAGGCTCCCTCTGCCTACCCTGTTATATACGCCATACAGCAGCGTTAGGCTTAAAAACAAAAATATCAAATAAGGCTATGATGTTATTACAACAATATTCCTTTGAGAACAAAATATTATTTTGCAAATAATATTATTGTACTCCTAAATATCGACACTGTCAGGCACTAGCCGGTCAGCGCTACAACTGGTTCGAACACGGTGATGCGTCGTGCCGCCACTTTCTCTGAACCTTCGGGGAGACAGAGATCAACTATCTGACCTTATAGGATGTGAAGTTTGTAAACAAACTGTTTTATCCTATTTTTAATATGGACTGGAACAATTTTAAAAATGCTACATGCAGAAGTTTGTATTATTATAAAAATGCGTCATAAAATTCATTTCATCTTCTAAATATTGAAATATAATCTAAGTTCTCTCTGCATACACTATTATACAGAAATAGTAGAGATACATTGTGAACCTAAAAAAAATTCAAGCACGAGGACAGTGGCTGAGACAACGCTTAACATAGTATCGCGTACCGATAACGTTGCGTGCGCCCGCGCAGCTGATGTTACAGATACGCAAGTAAGGCCTAGCACAAACGACATGTATTATTTATTAAGGCTATAGATTATTTTATAATGTTTTATTATATTATATTCAAAAATATTTCTTTTATTTTCGTTTATAAACTGTATGTTTCATTACTACAATAAATACGTGTTTATTTTATTTATAAAATTATAGTTTAAATAATTATATAAAAAAAAATACTTAGTATAATTTAAGAATTATATTTAAAAAATGTAGCAATTTAATAAAAAATAGTGACACAATTTCATACAGTTTATTATATACAAGGTCGATGCACAGATAATAGATAGATACTCGTATTGCTAGTTTTGTTCCTAGATTGCCTAATGTAAAGGAGCGCAAGGTCACAATTGTATTGTGCGCGGGCATGTGCATGCGCAACCATTGTTATTGTATCTACACAACCGGGTGCTATTATACTATTATTTTTTACAACTAGTACAATCTCAAGGAGGATTATTTTATCAGTGAGAACGTATCTCGAAAAAAAATTCTATGTTTACGAAATAATTACCTACCATTTATGTATTATTACGAACGATGTATTGAAATTCAAAGTAAATTTGTTATTCTAAAACATTATATTTGACATTTAAAATAGACTGATACAGATATTAAAACTACTACCGTAAAACTACAATTAACAGCAATACAGTGGCACAATCGTGACACATTCCGCATAGCTTTTAAAATTTCGTGCCATTAATCCCTCAACGTCAGCCCGCGACGTGTATAACTAATATCTGTCAATATAAAACTACTTGTTACCACCAAGTGGTAGCCGTTTCGTAACAAATAAATGCAAAAGTCTTAAAGGCAACCACTTTCGCTACCACTCAATCATCATGAGACCACGTTTATCCATTAGTCTGGCTAATTGAAGGACAAAGTAATATTTCTGCCACGTGACTAAACAACGCCGGTCGCGCCCGTTTGTCATTGTGGACAGCCGATACCAATCTCCGTACAATTAATGTTTTGTCAACGGCCAATTACGCCGACGGCCATCCAGAGACCTCCAGAGCGACTAATTATTACGCTGCACCCGAGACATTCTAATTTAACTATTATGAATTGCCTCGAACAGCTCAAGGATTCCGGACAATTGGTCTCCGCGATCAGAAATCGTATGATTGATGATTTTTGTTAATTGGGTATCCTAGTAATTGGGATCGGTCCGAGCAATCGTTTATCTAATGGTGTCAGATAATAAGAGGCTATAAATCATGCGAGGTTGACGCACTTGGGGGGAAGCTTTGCGAATGATATCGCAGGAAATGGATATTACGATAACGACGCTCCCGCGCCGCGTTAGTGGCTCGCTGGCAGAGATTGCGAGACGCTAATGCTGCGTGGACCGAACTGAGAACTCGGACACGGGTAATTGAGGGCACGTACCTACTGTGCAATGTACACGCTGCACAGATACCATTGTGAATTTTGATTTCGCGCACTTGGATTGTGTAGGTGCTAATTATATTTAAAAGCGAAAATTTTACAATGACCACCGCGACGCATTGAGAAATTTGAAAGTTGTGGGGTTAATACATTTTGGAACATGCCATTTATTTGAGAAATTTTAATTGTGTCACTTGTTAGCGCTTATATTTTACTATGTGTTCTTCACCAATTTAGTTATAGCCTATTCTATATTTCAAAAAAATGGTCAGCAAATGAGCGATATATAATTTGTTCGTATAGCACCAGTTAGGCGTGATTGTGTCTATTTATCAATCAAGGAATATTTATTTGCTTATAGTATCAGTACACACAGTGCACAGTAGTAAAGTAGTATAGTTTAATAAGAATTATTTTATTAGTTATGTCGGTGATATAAATAGAGAAATATAATAAAGATATATTGTTTGGTTTCTCTGGCATTGAAGTTTATGTTGATTTCACTACACACTTCTATTATGAAATAGGTAGTCCGTCATCAGTCTATTAGTAGTCTACCCTCGGCCATGACCTACCCCAATATAGGTCACTGCTAACGTCCGCGTGGATTTTACGATAATCGCATCTTGCGAAAGCTTATTGGCAAAATTTCAAATTTCAAACGTCTGTAGTAAGTCTGACAATGAGTCGGGTGAGACGCGTGAATCACGAACGACTGGAATGGATTCGTATGTCGCGGAGACACATAACTCTTTTTTGATAATGCCTCGAAACATCAAAACCATTCTTAAACGACTGACTTGAGAGTGCGTTCTCACTCGAGAGTTTGTCCTCACTCAGCGAAACGATCGTCTAGACCTTATGATATGTGGCTGTAAATTTAGAATAACGGAAACGGTGGTTTTATTTCTCGTTCATTTCAACGGGGCGTCGCATGAATGGGATGCCGCGCGGTCATCGCCAGGCCTCTAATTCTAGCCGCGGACACCCAGCAATAACAAATGGATTAATAGCGCATTAGGCAGTTAAAACGCGGTGAGCATTCCGTCGGGTTCACGAGAAATGGCGTGTCAACGACCCTCGACGCGATCTAAAAGAAAAGTGAAAGCTAGTGACAAATCCTCCGGCACGTGGCGGCGTCTGTCCTCTAATAATATACTATAGAAGTGACCTGACAAAATACATACTTATTTAAGATATGCTTTAAATATAAATAAAATAGTATTATTTTTCGTTTATTTTATAAATTTCAATTAAAAGTCTTTATTCAATTAGGTCATAATATACATACAGTTTTGAATCATCAAAATTTTATTTATTTCTGCTAAAAGCCAGTAAGAAACTCAATAGTTGCTCCTGTGAAATAATTTCTTAATAAAAAAAACATATAAATATTTTAGTCACAAGAAAAAAAATCACTTTAGCGCCATATCTACTACTTTTTGCTCTAACCAGGCGTAACATAAAAACAATGGATTTATAGAACGGTAGACGCACCGAGAACACCGCAGAATCGGCCGTTAAGTGTTCAATTTTATACTAACGCTCGCGCTGTTTGATGTCGGTTGTTTTCTATAAGTACTAATTATACTCTCAAACACGGGTTTGCCCTTTATCTTTGGAATCTGGCGTAAGTGCTGATATCATAAAATACTATTTGCTATGCAGAACGTAGGACACTACTACACTCGCATTGGATATTTAATGCCTATGTTTAAGACACGTTATCTGCATTAAATAAAAGTTTATAGATATAATTTTGATATTTTAGTACTATCTTATCATAATTTCTATTTGAGACTACAAGGCGCAGATTGTTATATAGAAAATTAAATAGGCTCTGTTGATTGTAAATGCGACGGTTGCGTGTTCGATGTCCACTTGAGGAAATGAATTTTATTTTCCCTCTCTTATAAGATAATGCGCGGCGTTAAGTTCCGCCACTTAGCACAACGGTAACATGTTATCATAATGCATGTTTGGCTTTTCACCGAAAAGTTCTCGATATGAATCGTAGGACCTAATATCGATTCGCACTAAGAATAATCTTTTTCAGTTTGTGACGTCTCAACATACAGGGCGAAAACTTGTATGGATATTAGGCAATTTCGATCGATGAATAAATTCATGTTCTCCTTTAACAAAAAATAATTTATACCACCTTAATACTGGTATTAAGGTTAGTAGTATTAACCATAACCAATAATTAACATAACTGAACGAAAAAATATTAACATTTTTAAACTATAAATTGAGTATAATTGTTTTCGGTGGAATTGCAAATTTAGTTTTTAAATAAGTATAATATATATTGTGACAAAAGGAGTCATTAATGCGTCGCTAATCACCCGCCCGCAAGGTCGCGCCCACCCGGACTCAGCTGACTCAGTCGTGGAAGCGGGCGAAACCTTTATAAAACTGGTTTATTTTTATACCTTAATTGCCGTGTAGTAACGAATTTTAGGTCACGATTAGTAGTTTTTAATGGTATTTCGTAAATTACCATATATTATGGGGCTGTTAAGTACTTACTGCTTTTTTTGTTAACTTGACAGATGTTGCATTTTTAATTATAAGTAGATTTTAACTGCGGCTTCGCCCGCGTGGCTTAATGTAAATAACTAAGGGTGTGGTAAGGTGGTATACTTTGTCACAGGAACGGTGATTTAAATCAAAATGAATATAACCTAAATGATTATAGGTTCGATAAATGTACTATGGAACATAAAGGACGTTTTCCCGATATAAGCATATTCAACTACACAAATATTTCAACTTCATAATATTAGTATATATATCTTAGTGTTTTTTTTAAATATACGTTTTTTAAATTGGAGAATTTTTAAAATGTATATATATATGGCATTCAGAATTATAATAATAATAATAATAAACCCGCAGGGCAGCTTGTGGCGAGCTGTTGGGGAGTGGCGACCCCACGGACCTGAGTCCTCCGGAGGGGAATTGTAATCTATCCCCCGCCTCTGGCTTGCCTTTATTGGCCGGCAGAGTGGAGGGCAAGAGCTATATGCTCGAAAGGGTGGAAGTGCTCAATCTGCGTAATAGCGGGGAAACCCGCTCACGAGCTCCTCGTGATGGTGAAACCGGTGCACACCTCTCTACACCCTTAGCCGACCACGCAGATGTTGCGCCCAAGGCACTACGCCGCTTTGTGGGGGCCCATCTAGTGGGAGGCGAGTCACCGTCCGCCAACCATTCAATTTGAGACTATTGCAAAGGCGGACGTCCATTAGTCTCACTCAATAGCCCAGTAGCCAGTCCATCCAAATTCCATTCCATAGTCCTAGTTTAGATTTCCACATTTTCCATAGATCCTACGCATTAACCGGCGACCATCTCTGGGCAATTACCTATGGTTACCCAGAGATGGATCCCGGCTGTTGCGTCACAGTAAAACATTTTTATATTCTCTAAGGGGCCTCTACGTGTTGGACCTGTGTCCCCACGCAAGCCTTGCAAAGGACCGGGTTCTTTTGAACCCGTGAATTATAAAAGAGAAACATAATAATAATAAT
>JAATLQ010038400.1:49939-100017 GCA_013421005.1 Heliconius erato x Heliconius himera | reverse complement strand
GGGGGGGGGGGGGGGGAGGTGTCAATAATTGCAAAAAAACTGCTTACGTAATACTTGAACGGCCCCTAGGTACATTTAATTTTTTTACTATAAAGCTGGACGTCCCGCCAAAACTGGAACGTCTGGCCACGTTTGTATAGGTAAAGGAATCTGCAACTGTTATCGAGAATCGTAACTAGAACAATTATTGTAAAAAGTTTTATTTACTGTTATGAACTAAAATGTTATGAAATTATATGACACTTTTGTTATTGTTATTAAATTAATAATTATTGATAGATAATTTAATATTATAATAATTACTAGCCAGTAACCAGTACCAGTGATGGCGCAGAGGGACAAAGTGTCACTGTAAAATCGACTAGTTATGGGTTCGAAGAAAGTGAAATATTTATTTATATTTTCATTCCTTCGCTCTGGTGTCGAGGCAAAGCGCGGCACGGAGTTCCGCCACTCAACACGCGGAACTTGGCGGAAAGTGGGGAACGGAGTGTCTTAACACTAGGTTCCCTCTGCCTAGCCTAGCAGGGTCTATGTGTGGTAGCAACATGAAGCTGATTTATTTATTTTTATTTTACGATTAATTGCTATACGTAATTTACTTTAGATCTTCATGCGCCAGATTAAAAATCAGTTGGTATAATAAATAAAATATTTTTTTATATCCGTTTGCTTATAAACACATGTAAGTAATTTGATGATGGATCTACCGATTTCTAGGTCATCTAAAATTGTAAGAGCACTGGTACCCATAACACAAGTTAAATCTTACAATTGGTACCAGAGGTTCAATAAAAGCAGAGTAAAATTACATTACTGATTGCTATGACAAATAGATTTGATTTATTGTATCCAGATACAATACATTACTGTCCTTATATATTTTTTTGACAATAAATTTTCATTTCATTTCATGTAAAAACAAAAAAAATAAACGTAGTAGATTTTTAAAGTGTCCACACTAACAATGGAAAAATATTAGTAGTTATAATAGTAACCATATTTTTTCTTGGCATAACGAGACTCGAATCTTGGAAACCGTTCGAGTGCTCTACCACTATGCCATACATTTTTTGTCAAGCTATATGAATTGGCATGGTAATTCGCCATGTTCAACATTACATTTTCGAAAAGTTTGAAACTTAATAGGATTAATTTATAATAATAATTAAATTTTAATATACTTTTACTACGAACTTTTGTCCCAAATATCCGTCAAAGAAAACCTAACATCAACACGATTCGTTTACTATCCGTCATGTTAGTGTCTAGACATCGAATGTTGACTGGCGGAACTCAACGTCGCGCTTCCTCCTACTAGTGCGGGGGTTGATTAAATATAGTAATTACATCGACATCTCAGCGGACCGCGGTAAGATTTCATCAGATACCACGTCCACCAGGCACAAAATAAAAAAAATTAAACCATCTAATTTTAACGTAGCGGGACTTGAACCCGCGCCTCTTGGTTAAATAAATATATTTTTCCTAATTATGGAATAACATTTCAAAAATAGAAATATGACTGACATTCGAATGTAACATATAAGCATAAAATAACTAGAGAATTACGTAAAAAACGCGTAAAATTACTACTAAATATTCTTTAATGATATTCAATGACGTACAATTAACACCTAACCTTGACATCTACGGAACAGGTACCTATCTTTTATATTTATGTTCTTGTAATGAAAACGACTATTAATTTATTACTTAGGTATAGCTTTACATTACAGTAAAAATACGAAAATGAAATCTACTCAACACGCAATGCCTCCAGAACTCGACGGAAAGTGGGGGACGGAGTGTCTTAACACTAGGTTCCCTCTGCTCCTGCTGTGTGCGGGATACAGCGTGAAGCTGATTTATAAAGTGTAATACGTCGAGTGGGTATCGAACCCACAACCAGTCGATTTTACTGTCACATTTTGTGCCCCTCCACTTATTTAAATTCTCTTGAAAGAGTATTCTTTTTATTTATATTCTCTTTGAATATAATTTAAATAAGTGGAGTTTTTAAATAGCTTTGGAAAATGTATGTTTGTTAAATATAAGATTATTTATACATAAAATATAATTTGTAACGTAATTTATAAAAGAAAATCTAATATTTCATAATACGATACGATTTATTTTTTGGTGTTATTTACGATCCAAGCGAAATATATAGTTTAGCAATAGATAACGATGTGTTCTAGTTTCATTCGAGTGTTATAACTTACTATACATAAACCTTATAAATATATGATTCACATTTGAAAAAAACTAGATTTTTTTTATTTAATTAAATTTTTTCATAATTGAAAAATTCTATAATAAAATCAACGATTATATTTAAAATGTACGTAAAGTAAATAATTTTCCGATGTTATTTCGATTTATGTTTTATATTATTTATCTAGAAATAATAAAAAAAAAATAGAAACCTTATTTTCAATTAATTCAAGACATTGTTTCATCAGATATTTCATACCACATTAACTTATGATTTACGCTACTATTTTCTTGTTACAATATATAGGAAGAGATAGCATTGAACTGTACAAGTAGAGATCCCTAAATAAAAATACGAGATATTCGTACGTAGATTGGTCAATACGATATTGACAGCTGGTAGGTACAGATTTAGGCCATAGTGGCGCAGTGCATGACTAACACGATGGTTTTGAGTTCGATACGTAATTCATTCAATTATTTTCATATTTCAGCTCTGAGACGAGATGCGGTATTGAGTTCCGCCACTCAACGTAGTGTCTCGAATCACTACGGAAAGCGAAAACGGAATGTCTTAGCACTAGGTTCTCTCTGCCTATCCGGTTAAATGACTAAAATTAAAATTAATGAAATTAAATTCATATTTTTATATCATATCCTTTTTGAATTGCATGATTTTAACATTATCATTGTGACTTGCAAAACATGGACAACTTTTGCCACAATCAATGTTCCGTGAGTTCTCTTTAATTGCAAATAATGCAGTTTAAAGTCCACTTAGTTATAAGTTCCACTTTAACTAAATATTATATTTATTATACATTTATATAATACTAGCATCCTAAACACGGCTTCGCCCGCTTATAGCTATCGTTTAGTTATAGACAAATTATTACATAAATTAAATACATAAATTGAGGCCAGTCGTGGCGCAGCGGCACGAGGTGTGACTGTAAAACCGACTGGTTGTGGGTTCGATCCCCACTCGAGGAGATGAAATATTTACTTAAATTTATATTTCCATTTCTTCGCCTTGGTGTCGAGAGAAAAGCGCGGCGTTGAGTCCTGCCACTTAACACGCAATGCCTTCAGAATTCGGCAGAAAGTTGGGAACGGAGTGTGTTATGACACTACGTTCTCTCTGCCTACCCTGCTGTGTGCGCGATACAGCGTGAAGCTGATTAACTACATAAATTGTAGCCTAGGTGTTATTCTGATGTATAATCTATATTACTATAAAGTTTCATCTAAATCTGTTCAGTAGTCTGAGCATTTTCACAAACATACACATTTATAATATTAGTTACATTCAATACATTTACAATCTTTTATCAAAAGGAACATGTTGAGTTCAAGAAACAGATATTACTTATTATAAATTTGAACATAAAATAAAAAAAAAATTCTAAATTATTATTTTAGATTTCTTTGCATATTTTTTTAGTTATCTCTATCTTTTTAATTATAATGAATAATTCTCTGTTAATGAGTAGTTATCAATTCAAATGTCATACTTAACAATTTATATTTTCTGTATCTATTTACTGTAGTTATTATACATTATGTTTGGTATTAAAACAAAAAATGTTTCATAATTTTTTTTATATCACACAAATGCCTCATATCCATAGGCCTATCCTAAAATATTTTTGTGTGCCTAATCAAGTAATCAGAAATTTTTGCAACAAAAATTAACCCTGAAAAAATAAAAACCAAACTTTCAAACCCATCATCGAGAATATCTTTAGATAAAGCCCATGCAAGTGTCTCAAGTAATAAAATATATATAAAAAATATTAGTCAGTACTCAGTACTAGTACCTAGATTGTAGTTGATTTATTTAGTAACCTTTATTTCTATATTGTGTTCAATTGGTAGGTCTAGTTTTAGACTTACAATTGATGCTAATTAATCACTCATGTATGTAAGTTAGAATACAATGTTTCAAGGAGTATTGTATAAAATATCTGAATATAATTTTAATATATATGAAATGCATATATATTTGGAATAATAAAATATAAACAATAATATATTTATTATTTAGATGCAGCTTTTTATTAGCATAGTAGTCAGAAGGCAGAAAAAAAAACATCATCAGTCATTCACTCGGTAAGTAAGAAAAAGTTTAATATAATATATAAAATTTAAAGAATATTTATATGAAACATATAATGTCCTTAGGGTTGCCAATCTGAAGAATGCAAGACTCAAGACTCTTCGCTTTGTATTTAGTTGTTGCAAGCACTGAGTCGAGATGTTATAATGATTTTATTTAACCAGACTGGAAAGTATGAAACAAAGATAATCCATTAAAATATAACAGATTAATTATTTATGCATCCATTTTTTATGATATCCATTACATTTTCATTATCTTCTATGTATGTATAAAGACAACACATTCAATAATCATGGACACAAAGAAAAAAAAATTGAATAAAATTATTTAGGGCTTTTGTCAAGCTCAGATATTGCAGGCAAGCCAAAATTGGATAACACCATTGTAAAGGTTGTGGGTTAGATTCCCACTTGGGAAAATATGTTATTTAAAGAATTTTAAGAGGCCGGTCATGGCGCAGTGGCACGAGGTGTGACTGCAAAACTGATTTGTTGTGGGTTCGATCCCTATTTGAGGAGATGAAATATTTACTTAAATTTATATTTCCATTTATTCGCTCTGGTGTCGAGGTTAAGCGCGGCGTTAAGTTCTGCTACTCAACACGCAATGCCTCCAGAATTCGGCAGAAAGTGGGGAACGGAGTGTCTTAACACTAGGTTACCCTGCTGTGTGCGAGATACACAGTGAAGCTAATTTAATTTAATTTTTTAAAGAATTTACATTCACCTACTCCAACAGAAACAGCATTGAGTTTGCACTCCACGAAGCAGCATGGAGAAGGCTAAACTAAGCATATTAAGTTTCAAAACGAGTCCAGTGTAAATCAGACTCACGGACTGTAATGGCAAAAAAATCATTTAAGGGAGCCCCCTAAAATATTTAGATTGTTTTCTAATTTTTTAACACTAAGTCCAATCTCCTACTCCACAATATGTAGGAAAAAATGCTGACGTAGTTTTATTTTTGGATCCTAGTGGAACTTTGGATTTTTTTTATCCACCCATACTATAGTGCTTGTAATACAATGTTGTCTAACTGTGGCATGAATTTTTTTATCTTTTTGTGTGTAACAATTGATTTATTTACTAAGTTAAAGTTTAAGCATTGTTGCTTAAAAGAGCTTAATATGATTATGATTATTTTGATAATATTCTTAAGTGTTAATATTAAAGGTAAACATCAATTAATCAAACCTAATCTTCACACTTATGGCATCACTTAGCACTTTGAGTTTAGCCAACAAACAACCAAAAATATAATAAGCTAGATAAAAAAAATATTTAATGATAATGCTATAGAATGCATTGTTTATCACATATTTACTTTGTGTTTATCATGTTTTTACATTTACATATAAAATTCAATAAAAAGTCACTCAGCAAGTAGAGGTCAAACCAGTTCTTCGAGTAGTTCCGTGATATGTCTTATAAAGAGGGATTTGTACAGTAAGTGATAATGTAAACACCTAATAGGCATTTAAATGATCAGAACTATTCAACATGACTATACTATTAGGGGGCATAAAAAACTAGTAACAATAGCTACAACTATGAATCTTTAGAAAGTATTTGGATTATTCTTAAATCATGTACAAAAAATTCCATTATAGTAGTGTTTTAAAGCAAGAGTTGCAAACAATCATTAATTGACCTACGATAATTGACATGTTTACATTTAGAAAACGAAACAGAAATAACTTACCTTCGTCGCATAGACCCATAGTTATTTAACTTTTTACAACTCTATAAATCACTGTACAATTGACATTTATTTACTAAAATAAATTAATTTAAAATAGAACAAGGCACAAGTAGTAAATTAGTGGAATTTGACAAGTCTATTGTCAAATTAGAATTGCGTCAATGTGACAATCGGAAAAACGAACGAACGAACGAATATTCATTCGTTCTTTAATCCGTAATAATATTCAGAATATTATTTATTCTATGACGTCATAATCGACGAATCGAACAACTAACGACATCTGTTATGTTATATTAAAGTTTGTTTTGTAGATCTTGTTATATTACCTCAAAAAGATGGCATTACAAGGATATATCTTATAAGTTTAGCTGATAAATGTAATCATAATAATTATAAAAGAAAATAATTTTCACTTTTAATATATTATTGAGTTATATATGTGAACCGGTGTAATTGCCGGTGCTCACTTAAAAATAGCAAAGTAAGGTATTTTTTTTCTAGTTGTTGGTGGAATGTGCGTCAATGTGTGACGAAAACAACTTCCAGTGCCTTAGTAATATAAAATAGAATAGTTGTTTATTTTTTGAATAAATAATAGTAACTTTCATGTTACTTCATTGGCTAATGTTCCCTAAACTCAAAACGAACCAATATCACATAATATCAGAGATTATTTTTCCATTACTCTATGAACTTAATTTAAGTTTTTAACATCACATAGTTAAATGTGTAAGTAGATAATGAATTAAGTGAAACTATGTCCTATAATCATCATGGCTTTATTTTTAGGGTATTTTAATAAAATATAGTCTGAAATAATATTTAACTGCAAAACTCAGATCCGAAGAAAATAAAATTTATAACGTTTCTAAAGAAATCGGACTACGTGAGGGAGACGTAGTTTTTAGACTAACAAAGTGTGTCAAGTTCACACAGTTTAAATGTTTTTATATCAAAATATAGCTTCACGCTGTATCCCGCACACAGCAGGGTAGGCAGAGGGAACCTAGTGTCAAGACACTCCGTTCCCCACCTTCTGCCGAATTCTGGAGGCATTGCGTGTTGAGTGGCAGAACTCAACGCCGCGCTTAACCTTGACACCAGAGCGAAGAAATGGAAATATAAATTTAAGTAAATATTTCATCTCCTCGAGTGGGGATCGAACCCACAACCAGTCGGTTTGCAGTCACACCTCCTGCCGCTGCGCCAGGACCGGCCTCAAGCGTGAAGCTAATTTAATTTTAATTTAATTTTATCAAAATATAACCCTGCATTGTATTCTTTTTAGCATGTATTATACACGCTAAAAAGAATATTAATAATAATATAAATGATTCTAAAAAAGCTATTATTAAATGTTGATTTTAAAAATATAATAATCTCGTAGGAATAAAAATATCTGTCTAATAAAATTATTAAATTAAATTATGAAACAGAAAATATAGAGTAGTAAAGTTTTTAAAATGGATATATTAGTACCAAATTTGTATAAATATTATTATTCTTATTTGTTTATACTGTATTAAGTACTTACAATTTGCAAGCTAGCTGTGTTGTTTATATAAAAGTAAATATAGATGTCAAACTAAAAAGCTTGCATACTTGCATAATTTAATTAAAGAAATTAACGAGTTTTTTATTTTGTTTATAAGAAGTTTATGTACATACTTATATAATAACAGCTTAAGCTGACTTCTTTAGTGCATTGCATAAAATTTAAGATAAATTACATAATGAGGAAATGAAATATTTAATATTTTCATTTCTTTGCTCTGGCAACAAGGTAAAGCGCGATGTTAAGGTCCGCCACTCAACACACAATGCCTCCAGAACCAACGGAAAGTGGGGAAAGAAAATGATTGGAGCATCTTAATGGGGTTCCCTCTGGATACCTTGTTATGTGCGGTTATAAATAATAATCAATGCTTTAAAAAAGTTTCTACAATGCCCACCTCATTATATATATAATTTGGCACACTGAATGCATTTGGCAAGTTAAAATGCATTCGGTCGTGACCTGTATAGTTTGTTGAATAGTGACGCGCGACAACGTAACGCGAACCATTCATGCCTGTATAAACGTTAGTTCAGTCATCAGTACAACAAAGGTCAAGTTCAGCTAGGCCAATACTTTTACTTATATAAGTATCGAAAAAGTATATATATTTATTATTTATGGTAATTAATTTGATTTAAATTAAGGAATTTGTAACTTTTTATACCTACTTTGTAGTTTAGTACTTATTAAAATCACAAAGTAGCTGAAAGTGAAGGTGAATATATTATCATTTTCCAATGAATTAAAAAAAGCAAATAAAATATTTTTTTTACCTCTAACATGAAATGATTCATATTATAATAATTTACTGGCGCCTTTGCAACTAACTAAAAAACAATTAAAAAACAATAATTATCTTTGCGTAGTATATATATATATTTTATATTGCAGTCTTTGTGTAGTACCTATGTTTTATATTGCAGTTAAATGTATCTCAAATGCTTTATCATTGAACTGACATATAATAAATAATATATTCGATAATAGTTTAAATGAAGCCAATACAATGTTAAAAAGATATCGAGTGCGTAGCATTTGGCTCCACCACTGTTTTGTAAAACACAAGTATATATACTTACTTATAAATTATTATGCGTAATATACGTAATAATTTATAAGTAAAAGTTATATTAGTAGTATAACATCTAATTTTCGTCGAATTGAGGCCAGTAGTGGCGCAGCGGCACAAAGTGTCACGGTAAACCGACTGGTTGTGGGTTCGATCACCACTGGAGGAGATGAAATATTTACTTAAATTTATGTTTCCATTTCTTCGTTCTGGTGTCGAGGCAAAGCGCGGCGTTGAGTTCTGCCACTCAACACGCAATGCCTCCTGAAATTGGCAGATAGTGGAGGGCGGAGAGTCTTAACACTAGGTTCCCTCTGCCTACCCTGCAGTGTGCAGGGGATACAGCGTGAAGCTGTTTTTTTTATTACTAGTAGTATAACATCTAATTCTGCTTTCAAGCAAGATAGAAAACGCTGCGTCAACCACTCGACAACCAATGTTTCGAAATTACGGAAACCGGAGTGTATTAACGTTAGAGAGAATATAATTACTTATTATACCTTATTCTATATGCGGAAGATACGTAAAACCCACAAAAATATATATTACATCTATTAATTTGAAATATCTATTTTCGTCTGACGCCAGTCGTGGCGCTAGGGCACAAAGTGTAACTGTAAATGCAACTGGTTGTAGGTTCGATCCCCACTTGAGGAAATGAAATATTTATTTAATTTTATATATCAATTTCTTCGCTCTGGTGTTGAGGAAAACGCCACTTAGCACGCAATGTCTCCAGAATTCAGTGAAAAGTAGGGGAACGGAGTGTCTTAACACTAGGTCCCCTTTGCCTACACTGCTGTGTGCGGGATACAGCGTTTACGCTGATTTTTAGATTTTTTAATTTTCGAAATAAAATCAAAATGATCGTTTCTTTTATCATATTATATAAACAATTGACAAACATATGTTATCATTATTATCTATATTGTTTTCGAAAATTAAAGACGCCGCGCGTTGCGCATATTGTAATAGGACACAATTAGTCCTAGTATACCTACTTGTACCTAAGCAATGAGATCGCTGTGATGGCCTTGCTTGACGTTGTTTATTACGCTATTTACATGGGTCAGAACCTGATCATCTATTGACATGCTATAGTCATATATAGGCAGAAATTATACATATCTATTTCTTTTTTTATTTATGCAATTATCTATTTATTTATTGAGACCAGTCGTGGCGCAGGGGCACAAGTGTGTGACTGGTCTGACAACGCGTCAGGTGGTGAGTTCTATTCTCGCTTGAAGAAATGAAATATTTAATAAATATATTTATTATTTATTTTCTTCGCTCTGGTTGACGTAAACCGCGGCATTGAATTCCGCCACTCACACTAAAATAACAGTACACGTGGACGAGTGCAAAATAATTACTTATAGCGTATAGGAAGGCACTATTAAAACCAAAAACAAAACTCGGCGTTGAATTCTGCAAATCAACATACAATGTCTCAAAAATTTTGGAGTGCCTTAGGAACGGAGCGTCTTGAGACTAGATGCACTGTTTGTATCTGCATGCAGGATACAGCGTGATATAAAAATATAGGAATAGGTAAAATTTTGTCACGCTTTTATGTGGTGGTATAAAAATAAAGATACGATAAATCGAAAGCGATATCTCAATGTTCAAGTACATAATTAATATTTCACTATACAAATGGCCATCAATCATTTCATTACATAAAAAATCAAATCAGCTTCACGCTATATCCCGCACACAGCAGGGTAGGTAGTGGGAATTTAGTGTTAAGACACTCCGTTCCCCATTTCCCCATTTCCGTTGCCAAATTCTGGAGGCATTGCGTGTTGAGTGGCAGGACTCAACGCCGTGCTTAACCTCGATGACAGACCGAGGAAATATAAATTTAAGTAAAATATTTCATCTCCTCGAGTGTGGATCGAAACCACAACCAGTCGGTTTTACAGTTACACTTCGTGCCGCTGCGCCACGACTGGCATTTCATTACATAATAGGTAATACAAGTTTATACCTAGTTTTTAATTTATATGATTTGTTTATCTATTAATAAACAAAACGTAAACGTCACGTAAAGCGCCCATCAGATCTCGAATGCATATTGGCATAGGTTAAGAACCCACTGGCAACAGCAGTGCATGCCGGCGTCCATAACATGGATATTAATACATACGCCTACCACCGTGCTGACGGAATATTCCTTCAATTATTTATCTAATATATCACTACGCCATTACAAGCTGTGATTTGAGAATGATTGACTGATATGAACTATATACATATAACGGTTATGTTATATCAAGATTGATCCAGAGCGAATGGAATGGAGAGTGAATGCAAATGCATAAATGCGTTAGGAAGTCTAGAGTATATGTTCTATATTTAAATCAAATCCATTCAGTCATTAGGGTTTAGTACCTTATAATGAAAAAAGGAGCCCGAATAAGATCACTTTTTTGTCCGTCCGTATATCTGTCTGTTTGTCTGTCTATCTGTCAAAAGCTTTTGTCCTAGTTGAAATTCAAACCATATACTCAAATCTAGGGTCCCATGGTTTTGTGAAAAAATCGTTTTTCTACATTTATCTACTTAAAAAGAGGTATTTCGACACTATGAAAGGAATCAAAAATAGTTTGGATAGTTGTGGATTTGATCATCACCAGCGAGAATAAGTGCATTTAAAAAGTGATGTATGACACGCTATACTCCTGACTTGGATAGTATAAAAGATTTTAATATTACATGCTTACTTTGTCAACAAACACAAAAACTTATAAAATATATAAAGAACGTACCTATAGATAGGTACGTATTATGTAAATCTTAAGTAGATAATGTATCCATTAATTTGCAATGCAATTAGTATCTTAATTGAGCTAAGAAAGAAATATCTCATGAATAAAAAATTAACTAATAGTACTTAGTCTTAGTAACTATTACTAATGTATGAATAAATAAATAAATAAATAAAGGTGAATATCTGTATCGGTCAGAGGCCAGTCATGGCGCAGGGGCACAAAGTGTGACTGTAAATCGACTGGTTGTGGGTTCGATCCCTACTCAAGGAGATGAAATATTTACTTAAAATTTATATTTTCGTAGCTGTAGGTCGACGAGAAGTACACTATAGGTCTTGATTACGCGGCGAATCTTACAAAATACAGCAAAAACTGCGCATATATGCTCGAATTTTTTGATTGCGTTGACTTAAAAGCTTGAAATTTTCGGGATCCGTACCCCTGAATTTATAATATTAATTTCAGCTTAATATCTCCACGCGATCTCGAGATAAATAGATTGAACAAACGAACAAAAAAGAAAACCTATAGGGGTTCCGTTTTCTTCTTTTTAAGGACAGAACCCTAACATTGTATGGTATTTTATTAGTATAATTTAGCTCAGCAGGTTCAGTTAAAAGTTTTAACTTAAAACTAAAAATATACCAACTTATATAATACATTGTAAATAAGGTGAAAATGAATAATGTTATGTTAATTTCTCTTTATAATAAGCATTTTATAATATGCATACATGTCAAACGGTACTACAGCGGCACCATTATACAGTCAGGGTGGTAACCTTTATTGTCGTGGCCCGTTTGTATGACGTACAGTACTTACGATGCATTTATTAACAGTATTTTAAATATATATATATATGGACATTCAAATGAATTGCACTAAATATATAAATTTTTCTTTGATAATTTAAAAATGTTTTATAAATAATTAAAAATTTTATAAAAAATATAAATAAATAAAAACTAAAAATATAACTTGAAAAAATTGAGGCCAGTCGTGGCGCAGAGGCACAAAGTGTGACTGTACACGCGACTGGATTGTGGATTCCATCCCCACTTGAGGAAATGAATTATTTATTTACATTTATATTTTTCATTCATTTATTTCTTCGCTCTAGTGTCGAGGCAAAGCGTGGCGTTGAGTTCCGCCACTCAACACGCAATGCCTCCAGAACTCGGCGGGCAGTGGAAAACGGAGTGTCTTAACACTAGGTTCGCTACCCTGTGGTGTGCGGGATACAGCGTGATGCTGATTTTGATTTTTTAAAAACAAAAAAGTACTATTTTTATAGTATAGGAAACATAGTGTTACAAAATTCCGTTACCCATTCTGCCGCGCTGTTTCTTGTTACCAGAGCCAGAAAATGAGAATATACTGTCTACAGTCACACGATGTACCATACACTGCGCCATGACGACCTCCGTATTTATTATAATAATGAATAATAAAAAATTGCATAATCTTAAAATGATAACGAATCCACAGTTTCTTTGTAAATACTTAGGCGAAGTACGTAGACCCACCACATTTTGTTTGGAAATATGAAATGAAGTGTGAACGAAATAAGAGAAGATTTAATTAATTTATGAAAGTAAAAGCTACTTTGTAATTTGCATAATTAAATTGTGTAAGATTTTCCGTTGGTGTGGATTACGAGCAATTGTTAAATTCGTTATGTTCTTAGGGTTCCGTTATTTTTGAGTTGCAAAGTAAAAACGGAGTCCTAATTCGTTATTTTTTAGGGTTCCGTTATTTCTGAGTTGAAAAGTAAAAACGGAATCCTAATGGGATAATTTTGTCGTACGTCTGTCAAGACCACTTATATCGAGATCGTGTGGATGTATCAAGCTGAAATTAATATCAAATATTTAGATTTATGGTCCGTTTGAGCACAGATAAAATCAAGCTTCCAAATGAACGCAAAAAAAAAACATACAACAATACGTGCATTTGCGTTTTTGGTGTATTTTGTGTGAAGTTTTCCGCGTATTCAAAAACTATAGGCTGGAGTACCCTACCCACCCTCGTGGACTTATAGTTGTGAAATTGCCAAATTCCATAATTCATCGAGTTTTTAAGTTAAGTTAACTTAGCTTCACACTTTATCGCTAACGGAGTAGTCAGAGAGAAGTGAGAGCGCCAAACGCTACGGTCTTTACATACCTCTTTCGCCTCGTCCACTGTCATCTATCTCTTGATGCCCTCCGGAGGGTTCTAATGCTTTTTACGTGACCTTCCTCCAGCATCTTTGATACTGTGTTTTTGAAGGTCAACCGAGGTCTCCCCCTACCTCTCTTACCATTCACTTTTCCATCATATTTTTTTTTTGCCATTCTATCATCACTCATTCGTTCGACGTGCCTAAACCAAAGTTATACATATCATATACAATTTTGTAAAGATTATACATGTCAATGTTTAATTTAAGTTTCTTAAATTTTTATAAGCTGTAATTTCCGTAGATTTACAATTCTGAAATTGGCACAGAACCCTCCGTGGGTGAGTCCAACTTGCACTTGACTGGGTTTTTTTTTGTTTTTATATGATTGCTGGTTGACATTTTTATATAAATTATATTCTAAGTTGAATTTTCGGTTTACAATTTTGTACTACGCCACAACGGTAACAAGAATGGTAGGTACATGTTGTCACATGTAAAATTTTAATTACTCATTTTATTAACGAATTTAACAATTTTATGCTTATTATGGTCGCTGACATTGTAATTTATAAAATACTTAATTCTTTTTGCTATGTGAGAATTTTAACGTGTGACCGTTTCAAAATTATATGAATATGGATTTGTATTATTTTACAAAATTCTATAAATGTCGTCTTTCGTATCGTCTTTGCGATTCGCTAGTGTACACTTAAATGTAAAATATATATAAATTTATATCAACAATTACCTCGTTTTATATTTCTTATAAATTATAAATAACTTTAAATACAGTTTATATAAAAAAATATATTAATTCATTTGCTATTGTAGGTATGTATAGCATATATATTTTTATTTCTTAACTATCATGGCTGTCCCATTTGAGCGACTGGAATGATTTGCGCTTCTACATTTAGATAAAGCGCAGCGTTCAGTTCCGCCACTCAACACGCAACGTCTCTTGTCCGGGTGGAATGTGGAGCGTTCGATCTACGCTGTTAAATAAAAGCAAAGAGAAGAAAGAGTCACCTCTTCTGAAAGCGTGAAACTGATTTTTTTAATAATAAGTTTTCTCTTCTGGTGCATTATTCAGATTAGACAGAGCAAAGTGAATTAATTGTAACTTTTATTTTATTTGTTAATTTTATTTTTTATCATTTAACTAGGGACCGCCGTGGTCCGGTGACACAAGGATGTAACTGTAAACGTCATGGTTGTGGGTTCGAATTCCTCTCGGGCAAAAGAACTATTAATTATTTTCTACCTGTACCAAGGCAAAGCTTGGCGTTGAGCTCCGCCACTCAACATGCAATACCCCAAAAACTCTGCACAAAGTGGGGAACACTAGGTTCTCTGCCTACCCTGACATGCGGAATACAGTGTGAAACTGAAAACGAATGTAAATAAATCATTTCCATTTTAAGTAAATAGTACAATTTATAAAAACTGTTGAGTGGCAGAACTCAACGCCGCGCTTGTCCTTGACACCAGAGCGAAGAAAATGGAAATATAAATTTAAGTAAATATTTCATCTCCTCGAGTGGGGATCGAACCCACAACCAGTCTGTTTTACAGTCACACTTTGTGCCCCTGAGCCACGACTGCTACTTTTTAAACAGATTGTAAATAAATTCATATTGAGTGCAGATACCTCCGTATTAGATAAATAATGGCGACTAGCTATACGTAAACAATATAACCGGATCTGCGCTTCATCAGTGAGTTGAAAGGGTCACCAATGTGTTTTCTTATATGAGTAAGTACTTTTAAGTCTAGACTAATGACGAATGTTTCTATAGTAGTAAAATATTATAATTTTTACTATTCTTACTACCGATAAAATTGGTCTTTATATAAAAAAAATCAGCTTCACGCTGTATCCCCCACACAGGAGGGTAGGCAGAGGGAAGCTAGTGTAAGACACTCCGTTCCCCACTTTCTGCCGAATTCTGGAGGCATTGCCTGTTAAGTGGCAGAACTCAACGCCGCGCTTTGCCTCGACACCAGAGCGAAGAAATGAAAATATAAATTTAAATAAATATTTCATCTCCTCGAGTGGGGATCGAACAGACAACCAGTCGGCTTTACAGTCACACATTGTGCGGCTGCGCCACGTCTGGCCTCTAGTCTTTATATAACTACTTCTAAAATGTGTGTAACGGCACGTTCACAAGTCACAATCTAACAATAGCTTTATATTCATATGCAAGTTGTTTTTTTTGGTTTTATTAAAAATCAAAACAAAAAAATCTTCGGTAAGTCTGTGTGACATCACTTAGGGCTCATCATAAAATATTTAAAAAAGATAATCACAGCAAAGTTGTTGGTTTTAATAGTAAAAAAAAGTAAAATTGTGCATGAAGAGACAATGAAATGAGGGTGGTAGGTATGTTATATCCGTGGATAGTGGAACCTATAGTACGGTCGACAAGTCGTGGCCGCCGAAACATCAGTTATACTTATAGATAGAGTGCGCAGATTTGGTATTACAAAATTGTGTTCTTATGTTTGATATTTTTTTCTTGAATTTATGTTATATAAATTTAGAAAGATTAATATTAGGGTGGCCACGATTCATTGATCGCACTATAATAGATAAATAGCTTTAGTATTTAGAACCCCTTGTCGTCGTGTGCAGTAGACAGTATCATTTAGACGCGTCTCCTCAGCGCCGCTGTGCCGTTGTACGCATAAATTTTGAATAGTCTTTTACTTAAGAGATGAGGTTAGATAACTTTTTAAGACTAGGAAAGGTTAGAAAAAATAGCTCAAAACTTATAAGTTTTAAGCTACGTTTTATTACATAGTATTAAAAAAGTTTGTGGCATGTTATTAATGTTATTTTTATTAATAAACTACTATTTTTAAGATCAATAGATTTTTTTTTAGCTTCACGCTGTATCCCACACACAGCACACAGGCAGAGGGAACTTAGTATTAAGACACTCCGTTCCTCACTTTCTGCCGAATTCTAGAGGCATTGCGTGTTGGCAGAACTCAACGCCGCGCTTTGCCTCGACACCAGAGCGAAGAAATGGAAATATTAAGTAAATATTTCATCTCCTCATGGAAATATTAATGAAATATTTAATATTTTCATGTCTTCGCTCTGTTGTTGAAGAAAACTGCGGCGTTGAGTTCCGCCACCCAACACGCAATGCCCCCAGAATTCTGCCCTGCAACATAAAGTATACAGTGTGAAGCTAAAAAAATATACAAGCACCAGTTTACGTCATAATGGATAAATATTTAATTACCAGTTTTAATATAAATATAAAAATTATATAATTTCATCAAAAAAACATGAACATTTAAGGAAACGGTAAATTGTAAACCATTCAGATCTCACAACCTTCAACTGCAGAAGGTTATTTTTGATTAACAACACATACAAAGTAAACGTCGAGTTATATAATTAAAATATAATATATATTAATATATATCTATTTTTGAGACAGATATGCACTGTACGTCCAAGACCGAATTTAAATAAGACTGATACTATATGAACTGAAGGTTGAATCAGTGCCAATAATATCTAAGATAACTATTATGTATATAATTATTTATTATTCTTCTTATTCGGGTAGCCAGAGAGAGATTAGTGTTAAAACACTCCGTTCCCCTTTTCCGTCGAATGTTGAAGGCATTGTAAAGAAATGGAAATATTAAATACATTTCCTCGAGTGGAAGTCGAACCCACAGTCGCGTTTACGGCCATACGACTGGGTTCTTCTTCTTCTTCTTCTTCTAGTTCTTCTTCTTCTTCTTCTTCTTATTACTGAAGGTTGTCAGTTAACTTGCCATTTTTAGTCCTGTCTTTGTCTTGATAAAGTATTTCTAAGTCCTTTTATCTTTACATTTTACCCATTATACCCGTAACCCACTTTTTTTATATGCGTGTTTTGTTTATCTAAATTCTAATTGGATACTGAAAACGTTTCACAAATTTCTATAAAGATAACGTGTAGGTGCTACGCTTTTAATTACTTATTACAATAACAACAGATAATTTTTGTATATCTAAATCTAAATCAATTTAAGTATTAAGTTTATCTCCAGATCTCATACAAATATTCTTTTGTATTATTAATATTAATTAATAGATTAATATTATACAAAAAAATAGGGGACGTCGTGGCACAGGAGCACAAGGATGTGACTATAACGCGACGGTTGTGGGTTCGATTCCACACTCGAGAGAATTAATAATTATTTATTAATATTTTCATTTCTTCGCTCTATCGCTAAGAAAAAGCCCGGCGTTGAGTTCCGTCACTCACCACCAATGCCTCGAACGGAGTTACCCACCCACCAGGTTCCCCCTGCCTATAGCGTGAAGTAGATTTTTTTTTATTTATTAATATTTTATCAACATATTGCTATCTAATAAATTAATTATGTATTGCATCACAGAGTTAGATATGACAGGAACACCGCGGCACGCACAATAAGAAAATTACCGATTTGCCGGCGTATGACAACGGAACCTCTGTGGGGGGGACCCTCTTGGGAAATTAGATGGGTCACAGCCTCAGGTGACTAAACCATTGATAACAGAAAGTATGTTAATAGGCAAGTAGGTATATTTAAAAACTTTTTTTTTTCAGTTGCACTTGCGTAACAAATTTTAGTACATTTTTAGTTTTTATTTAGTACATAGTAAATGTAAATATTAAAAATAAACAAATAATATTAAAACAGATTCACGCTGTATCCCGCATACAGTAGGATAGGCAGAGAGAACCTAGTGTTAAGACACTCTGTTCCCCATTTTCTGCCAAATTCTGAAGGCATTGCGTATTAAGTGCCGGAACTCTACGCCGCGCTTTGCCTCGTCACCAGAGCGAAGAAATTGAAATATAAATTTAAATAAATATTTCATTTGCTCGAGTGGGGATCGAACCCACAATCAGTCGATTTTACAGTCACTTTGTGCCCTTGCGTCCTAACTGGCTCTCAGTAAAGTGCAATTCTTTGACTATAGTTTCGAGTGAGCAATTGAATATATCTCAATTTAACGCTTTATATGCGTGCTATGCGAGATTCTGAGTATCTTTGACACTCACCTCTTGATTTTCCTTACTAATTTTAAGTGTTAAATAACGGTATTAAACGCCGCGCCGCGTAAATATCTTAGTGCCTAGGCTAAAGTTTCAACTTCTTTTTAGCTTCACACTATATTTCGCATATAGTAGGACAGGCAGAAGGAACCTGGGAATCTAGTGCACTCTTTTTTTTCTTCTGGCAGCATTGCGGGTTGAGTGGCGTTAATGAAAATTATTTATTCATAATAAATAATATTAATTAATATTATAAAAATTAGCTTCACGCTGTATCCCGCACACAGCAGGATAGGCAGACGGAACCTAGTGTTAAAACACTCCGTTCCCCACTTTCTGCCGAATTCTGGAAGAATTGCGTGTTGAGTGGCAGAATTCAACGCCGCGCTTAACCTCGACACCAAAGCGAAGAAATGGAAATATAAATTTAAGTAAATATTTCAACTCATCGAGTGGGGATCGAACCCACAACCAGTCGGTTTTACAGTCACACCTCGTGCCACTGCGCCACCACTGGCCTCAATTAATATTAATATTATTAATAATAATAATTGCTTTGAATTAAACAGCGTGTATACAATAGCGTATATAAAAGCGTGTGACTGTAACGCAACTTTGGGATCGATTCCCACTCGAGGGAATGCACTCTGTCACCAAGTCAAAGCACGGGGACTAAGTTCCGATACTTAACACGCAATGGCTCAAAAATTCGGAAAGCGGGGAACGAAATTGAACATTAGGTTCCCTCTGCCTATAGGCAGAGATATATCTCTTTCTATATATATGCTGGAAACATCGTGAAGCTGAAAAAAAAATATTAAGCGAAATGTTTATATGTTAGTATATATAATAATATGTAAGGACGTGACACAATACAACAAAGTACGATAAGAGAAGTGTTCTTGAGCGCGCATTGACCCGGATTCAAAATAACTTTATATAAACTGCTTTACGAGACTATCTCTATTCTATTAAAACAATTTTTATATTTACATCACTGACAGTATAAAGAGGCCGGTCGTGACGCAGAGATACAAGCGTGCGACTATAAAATCGATAGGTTGTAGGTTCGATTACCCTCGAGGAATTGAAGTATTAAATATGTTCATTTCCTCGCTCTGGTGTCGATAAATTCTGGGTGAATTTAACACGCAATACCTTCATAAATCGCCGAAGAGTAGGGAACAAAAGTGTTCTTAATGGGAATAGAGTGTCTTAACATTGGGTTCCCATGTTCCCTCTGCCGTCCCTCCTACGTGTCCGTGGTACAGCGGGAAGTTAAAAAAAAACAGTTTATTTTTTACAATATTGTATTCGTTTTCCAATATTACACAATGCCAATACCACTCCGGCCTCTGTGTAAACAATACGTCGATATATAGTATCATGAAGACGCTATTTGTATTTTTTATGAAGTCATAACTCTAAGTTTTGTTATTGTGATTATGATAGGCGTAATATAAATGATATAATTGATATCAAAAAAATGTATTTAAATTAAAAATACATATAAAAAAAAATTATAATTGCCTTTTTTTGGACATAATCCTGACCTAACTGACTGGTGTGGCTAAATAAAAAGCAAAAGACCAACAAGGCTTTCGACTAAAGAAAACCGCGCTCAAATCCGTTCATTTATTCAGGAGCTACGGTATCACAAACAGTCAAACTGACAGTCAAACAGACACACAGCCAATCCAAACACTCCTCCTTTTACATCGGTGTTAAAAATGCGCGGCGTTAGGTTCCAATAAGTTTGCACATTAAGCCTAAATGCGCGGTAAATGACTATATGAAAGTCACAGAAATAACATATTTTCGTACATTAATAGTGTAACACGAACATTAATATAATTCTTGTCATTTTTTAAAATGTCATTCCACACTTAAAACAAAGTAGGTACTTATTAAGAAAACGTAAAAAAATTTGAACGTAGCGGGATTTGAACCGCGTCTCTATAGAAACCGTCCAAGTGCTCTAACCAACTAAATGAGCGTATGGCTTAATTGGTCAGAGCGCTTGGGCCGTTTCCGAAGAGGCGCGAGTTCAAATCGCGCAACGTTTTCTTAATAAGTAAGTTAATATAAATTTTAATTCACAATTACCCGCTTAATTAACATTTTTTTTTATTTTTCTTGTTTACCTCGTTTATAAAATTGTAATAGATTAAGCGGACTACACCGGAATCTACGTTTGGGTCGCAACTCGCAAGTCCCGGGCACTCTGAGCGCCTCACCCTGAAAAGCAAGTCGATTTTACAGTCACATTTTGTGCCCCTGCGCCACGACTGGCCCCAATGGGGAAATAAAAATAATATAAAAAGACATTCTTATCTATGGAGGTGGGAACCCACAACCACCATTGCATTTACTGTCACGCGCTGTCCCACTGTGCCATGATGGCTTCAAAGTCCTAAAAAAGTTACATTCTCGTTATTCGTACCTTTTTAAATTTACTTATATTAAATACTAGCGGCCCACTCGACTTCGCCCGCATACCACCTATAATACTATTGTTATGCTGCATTTGCCAACAGATTAATACATTTCAATCATGAACATTACGTGGTAGGACGTCATCGGCGGCAAGGGCGCCCCCCGCGGGACTTGAGCCTACGCTTGCGACCGTAACAGAGCGTTGAATTTTTTAAATTTTACATTTTCTCCAAAAGTATACGTCCAATTTACATGCTATGAAAGCCGAAGAATATCTACATTAAATTTCCTTGATGATGAAATAATAACTTTTGCTAGTAAGTTTCAATATACATGTGAAATAAAAATCGATGAAATATCAACTTACAATAATGTTATACATATAGCCTCCTCGTAATGTTATATAGCCTATAGCACTTCTAAAGAATGCAGCTTTCATACAAAATAAAAAGAAAGTAAATCGGACCAGTAGATCCAGAGGTCTAAGCGTTTAAACAAACAAACAAACAAACTCTTCCGCTTTATTATATCTATTAGTATAGATAGTATAGATAAAAATTATGCAAGGACTTTCTCATGCAATTTACAAACCAAATAATACACATTTTTTTTTTATTTTAAGAAAACATAGTTGTAATTTCACATAAAGTACTAAATATTATATTAGAAATAAGTAATAAATAAATATAACGAAGTAAGGAAAGATTTGCATATATTATAAAAAAAATATGACATACATACCTACATAGTAAGATCTCATAATTTTTGCTTTCAGTCAGAAATAACTATTGATATAAAAAAAAACACATCCCGCACACAATAGGGTAGGCAGAGGGAATCTAGTGTTAAGACACTCCGATCCCCACTTCCTACCGAATTCTGGAGGAATTGCGTGTTGAGTGGCAGAACTCAACGCCGCGCTTTACCTCGACACCAGAGCGAAGAAATGGAAATATAAATTTAAGTAAATATTTCATCTCCTCGAGTGGGGATCGAACCCACAACCAGTTCGTTTTACAGTCACACTTTGTGCCGCTGCGCTACGACTGGCCTTGATATCGATAGTAATTTTAAAAATTTATCTTTAATATCTTAGTTAATGTAAAACGATAAACGATAAATATATATACGTTTGTTTTTAATAACAAGAATATAAGCACTTTTCATTTCTTTTACACACAACTAAAGAACATTAATATATATAATTTTGTGTATATTTTTTTAATTAAACTTGATGTTTGTCTTTTGTAGTGTACATATATGTATATATGTGTATATTAATTAGCACTACCCTGTTTCCCATAGCACATGTCAGGGTAGGTAGAAAGAACCTAGGAACCAAGTGTTAAGACATTCCGTTCCTATTAAGACACTTCTGTCCCCACTTTCCGCCGAATTCTGGAGACATTACGTGTTAAGTGGTGGAACTCAACGCCGCGCTTTGCGTTGTTACCAGAGCGAGGAAATAAAAATATTAAATAATGAAATATTTAATATTTTCAATAATGGAAAACTAAGAAAGAAGAAAATGTTTACAGTCGCATGCCAATAATCAAAACCTGACTAAACTCTCATCAAACTACCCTTGAAGTGTATCCTTTCCAATAAAAAAGAATCATCGAAATCGGTTGGCGTGATAGTGATGTATATTTAATACAAATTTAAGACTTAAGTGATTTTCTCATAAATAAAATTATCAGAAATGGACCAAATAAAGTGACCACACGAGAAGCACCAGCTTTCAAATAAAAATAGAATCATCAAAATCAGCTCACCCAGTCAAAAGTTCTGAGGTAACAAACATAAAAAAATACAGTCGAATTATATAAACTCCTTTGACAGAAGTCGGTTAATAAAATGAAAGCATTTTATTACTACGCGGGTATGAAATTTACTTAGATTAAGAATATTTCTCACTTGGAGGAGGCCTATACCCAAAAAGTTTTTATTACAGTTTTGATTTTGTAATATTTTTTTATCATCAAGACATAGAAATAAAGGCTTATTATTATTATTATAATTATTATTATTTCTCACTTTTATTCATTTCACAGAAGTAAAATTTCAATCATACTCAAGATATTTTTTTTAATTATGTGATAATGCTATTTTTTTCTTTTTTGATTTTAGTTATACAACTCTTTAAGAGCCAAAATAAACTTTTGGTGTAGGTATCTGGTCGTTTAACCAGTTAGTAATTACAGGCGTACCTGATATGGCTGACACTTTTTATTTCAGGTCTCAAGTCACTTTCTCAATATCGTTAAAAATGAGGATTACGTTGCGAATATAAAAACAATATTTAAAGTAAAACAGATAACTGTTCTATAAAAAATGTATATCACTTGCGTAACGAAATTACTTAATAATTATAATATATATGGATTTGTTGATAACTTTTATTTGTTTTATTTAAAAAACTACTGTACTGGTTCTTGTTTTGTAAATATAACAATATGTAATTCAAAGTATATGTAAGTTTATTAACTTGATACATATTTTAAAACAAAAAATATCTGATACTTTTTTTTATTTTTATTTCTTTTAATATATTTCTTCAAGTTTATATTCTTACTTTGATTTCAATGTTGTAATCATAAAACTTAATAGTTTAACATCAATCTTTGATCAAGACGGATTTTTTTAATGATATGAAAATATACTTCTAAAAAGAAAAAAATGAATTTATTATATATTTATTGGCATTATATTTGTAATAATTGGATTTTAATAAGAATTATAGTCGAATAAAAATTGATACTTTGTTGGCATCAGAATAGATACGTACAACGAATTTTAGTATATAAGCTTAAAATTTTATAAATAAAATAAATAAATAAATCAGCTTCATGCTGTATCCCGCACACTACAGGGTAGGCAGAGGGAACCTAGTGTTAAGATACTCCGTTCCCCACTTTCTGCCGAATTCTGGAGGCATTGCGTGTTGAGTGGCAGAACTCAACGCCGCGCTTGTTCTCGATATATTTTATGGGTATATACAGGAATTTACAAAACTAAGAATCTGAAAGGTAAATTTAATCTACGAGTACGCTTCTGTTG
This sequence comes from Heliconius erato x Heliconius himera, assembly GCA_013421005.1. Taxonomy (NCBI): domain Eukaryota; kingdom Metazoa; phylum Arthropoda; class Insecta; order Lepidoptera; family Nymphalidae; genus Heliconius; species Heliconius erato x Heliconius himera. Next base: position 75,847 of record JAATLQ010038400.1, on the reverse strand, counting down.
CTTTGTAATCTATATTTATAAGTAACATTGAAATCCATTTCTGTGATTTCTTATCGTCTGCGATGTTTTTTCAAGTGTTATATACACTACGCTATTTACATGATGCTAAAACAAAAAACCAAACATGTTCTCTGTCTATGTCTGTCTGTTTGTTCAGGCTCATCTCCAGAATCACAGAAGTCATTTTTATGGTGCTACACTCGAGGTGGTTCTGGAAAATTTAATCAGTTTTACGCTGTATCCCGTACACAGCAGGGTAGGCAGAGGGAACCTAGTGTTAAGACACTCCGTTCCCCATTTTGTGCTAATTTCCGAAGGCATTGCGTGTTGAGTTGCAGAACTCAATGTCGCGCTTTGCCTGGACACCAGAGCGGAGAAATAGAAATATAAATTTAAATAAATATATCATTTCATCGGGTGGGGATCGAACCCAGAACCAGTCGCGTTTACAGTCACACTTTGTGTTCCTGCGCCACGACTGGCCTCAATGAAAATTGTTATAATGTATTGTTTATAACATGTCTTCAGAGAAAAAAAACTACTGTAGCGTTTATCTACCCCGTCAAGGACAAAGCGTGAAGCTTAAAAATAAACAGAAAATCTACAAAATATGATTTTCCTACTATTTTTTAAGCTGCCATCGAAACTGAAGGCTACACTATGCGGCTCACGATATAAAATTAGCATTTAATATTAAAACAATACAAAAATAAAAATCACATTCTATATATGTATGCATATTTATTATATACAAAATTTACGTTAAAAATTATGATATAAAAAAGGACAGAAAAAAAACTTAACGAGAATTTATTTCATTTCATTTGTTGTAATTAGATGGTTCTTTACTTGGATCACAAGTTAATAAGTATTACTTGCTGTAAATTTTAGTCTTCTGTGGTATTTTTATTCTTTTAATGAGATTTAGATAAGGCCGTCGTGGCCCAGTGGCACAAGAATGTAACAGTAATGCGACGGTTGTGGGTTCGATCCCCATTCGAGGAAATGAAATATTTATTTAAATTTATATTTGCTTTTATTCGCTTTGGTGTCGCGGCGTTGGGTTCCGCCACTCAACACGTAATGATTCCAAAATTCGGCGGAGAATGTAGTGTCTTAACTCTTAACACAAGGTTCCCTCTGCCTACCCTGCTGTGTGCGGAATACAGCGTGAAGCTGATTAATTTTTTTGATTTTTTAATGACATTTAAGGATTATTTTAAAACATATCCTCCGTCTTATATGCTCTACCAGAACAATCAAGAAATCATATTTAGGCTCTTTTAGCAAATTTAAAAAAATATTTTTGAAGTACTTATTGGGTGGAATTCAATGTTGTATAACCAAGTAACAGCAGACATCTTTACTTTAACTATCACCCTATCAAGTATATTATGCAATAAAATTGTCTATTGTTTTATTATAAGAAAAAAATATAATTATTTTTACAATATAAAACAGTAATTAATACAACAAAAACAAATATTAATAATGTAAATACAAAAATATAAAAATATATTCTGGGTTAAGCTGGGTAAGCAGAGGTAACCTCGTGTTAAGACACTTCGTTCCCCATTTTCCATCGAATTTTTCGAGGCATTGCGTGTTGAGTGGCGAAACTCAACGCCGGACCTCGATTGAGGATCAAACCACAACCGTCGCGTTACAGTCACACCCTCGTACCACTGCACCACACACATATATTAATATATCTATAATAATATAGATCTTGATTGAGGCCAGTCGTGGCGCAGTGGCACAAAGTGTGAGTGTAAAACCGACTGGTTGTGGGTTCGATCCCCATTCGAGGAGATGAAATATTTACTTAAATTTATATTTCCATTTCTTCGCTCTGGTGTCGAGGACAAGCGCGGCGTTGAGTTCTGCCACTCAACACGCAATGCCTCCAGAATTCGGCAGAAAGTGGGGAACGGAGTGTTAACACTAGGTTCCCTCTGCCTACCCTGCAGTGTGCAGGATTAAAGCGTGAAGCTGATTTATTTGATTTATTTATTTTTATATAGATCTTAGTTATCAATACTTTAAGAATTTACAAAATTATTTATTACTTTTGTAACTTCTTAATCAAATTTCAGTAATACGGTGTTCTTTTTGTAAGTAAACTGACAGTTAAACCGATGAACTCCATTTATTTAAATGAAGGAGTGAAGGTTGTTGCAAATGATTATGGTTGTTGTAGGAAGATACCGGCTGATATCGAACGCTGTTTGCATATATTCGTGAATTATTTTATTTTTACAACATCTTATCATACATTTATGAGCGATAAATATTTTATGTGTATACAATTGGCATGGACTAATACATAGTAAGTGGGTTGTAAGCAATTGGTTAATAGACAGGAGAATATCAAACTGTCAAACCGATTGGTTGTAGGTTCGATCCCCACTCGAGGAGACGGAATATTTACTTACATTTATATTTCTATTTCATCGCTCTGGTGTTGAGGCAAAGCGCGGCGTTGAGTTTTGCCACTCAACACGCAATGCCTCCAGAATCGGGCAGAAAGTGGAGAACGGAGTGTCTTAACACTAGGTTACCTCTGCCTACCCTGCTGTGCGCGGGATACAGCGAATCTGATAAAAATATATACTCGTATATAAAAATTTATCAATTCTTTTTTAATTAGGTACCTAGTATCTAGTACTTAGGTACTATTATTAGTTTTATAATACCTAGGCTTGTTTCAGTTTCTCAACACTATGATATTTCATAAAAATCCGGGGCCAGTCGTGGCGTAGGGGCACAAATCTATGACTGTAAATGCGACAGGTTGGGAGTTCGATTCCCACCCGAGGAAATGAAATATTTATTACTTTCATTTACATTATCCTTCTATGATTTTAAAACAGCTCCTAATCAGGAGACATTCCTCAAAGTCACTTCGTGTAATGCAAAAATTCATAAATTTTGACTAAAAGTTTTTATTTTGACATGTTATTCGATGACTCCAAACAACTTTACATTGTACAAAAAATAAATAACCTTATACATATGTATGTATGTATGTATGTATGTATGTATGTACATGTAGGTATAAATAAGTATTTAAATTCATTTATTTAAATACTTACTTATACCTACATTTATTTTTTAATGAAGGTCACATATTCAAGGTATATTGGAATTATAATAAACAATATAATTTTCATATTTTTTGTCATTCGTTGCGAGACTTGAAGTGTTTGTAATCAACTTTAGTCTATATATAAATAATATATGTAATTTAAAGTTTCACATTGTCGATTTTTTTTTAAATATTTTGTTGTGCATGGTATATAGGTACTAAAATAAATAAATCAGCTTCACGCTGTATCCCGCACACAGCAGGGTAGGCAAAGGGAACCTAGTGTTAAGACACTCCGTTCTCCACTTTCTGCCGAATTTTGGAGGCATTGCTTGTTGAGTGGCAGAACTCGACACCGCACTTGGCCTCGACACCAGAGCGAAGAAATGGAAATATATATTTTGTTGTACATGGTAGATAGGTACTATTAAAATCAAAATATAAAAAAAAAAAAAAAAACTTAAAAATTATACACTTTAAAATAAAAATATTTAATTAAATTAAAAATATCACATTTATTATTCACATATAACTAAAAACTTGCCTAAAATTTGTAGAAAGCTGTCTTCCAGTCTCATCGTGGACGAGAGGAGGTAGTCGGTCCCCTCCAGCTCGCTGGGCACCATCAGGTCGCTCCTCATTTTCACTCTTAAGCACTGGAACCCACAGTCCAATATCGAAACACTAACTTTAAAAATAACCCATGCCTAATTTTCCGTTTGTAAGCACTGTCACATGGAATTTCCACTAAAATTTTCTATTATTTCTCCACATTTTCAAAGTAAACCTTAGTCTAGAAGCGGCGTGGTAAACAAGTCGCATTGGTCAGTCTAAGACTGATTATAGCGTGTATCGTATGATAACGCCTTAGATTGTACTGCGGGAGGTGTCCGCACACTTGCTGCTTCTACTCGCGAGTCGCGACTCGTGAGTCGTGCTCCACTGCCGTCAGCTGATTCGTTCACTATAAATAATACGGAATTACAGTACGGTCAGTGAGTCGTGGCTGCTGTGTAACTGTAAATGGCTGCATAATTGATTTTACGATTTTTTCTTACTTTTATTTTTTTTCTTCAAGAGTGAACAATGCGTAAAAGTTGGGTAAAGCTAACTTTAGAGCCACGACTCGTTGAGCGTACTGTATTTGAATGCATTTAACTGACAGTCAACCGGTGCATTTTCGGGCACGGCTACTGACACTGAGGCGTCGTTGAAAGAATATGTTAGCACGTGGCCGTTTCGTTATTTTAAGACGTATTACAATGTTGCTTTAAGTTTATATATGCGAATTATAATTATATTTATAGCTAGTGACCTACGCGCGGCTTCGTCTGCTTTATCTTATTCTTCGACTTCTGTAAAAGAAGGTTATGAATTCGATTGTATTTTTATATTGTATTCAAATTATATAAAACCCTCATTTTTGGTCATTGTGGCAGTAAATTGCAGCCTATATATTATTCTGATGTATAAAATAATATTATTGCAAAGTTTCATCTAAATCCGTTTAGTAATTTTTGCGTGAAAGTGGAACAAACATCCATCCTTACAAATTTTCACATTTATAATAATAGTAGGATAGAATAGCATAGGATTTGCGTAAAAATATGCTATATTAGAAACTGTGGTTTAATTTTTATGAATTACTCGATTATAGGAAAAAAATAATGAGATTTTAGTTTTCTCCTATAAATTTTCTCCGTTTTCAATTTTTTTTGTATGTTAAGGCATGTTTGTTTTGTATGTTAAGGTATATTTGTGGCAATATTTTTATGCTTTATTTATATATTAAAGAGGTTATTAATTTATAAAGAAAGTACTGCATGGAAAATATAATCTTGTTTTTCTGTGCTGGATCGCAGCATGTCTTGTCATGTAAATATATAAAAAAAAAAAACTAAAATTACATTTAGGTATATATACAGATAAGTACGTAAAAAAATAATTATACATGTGGAACATAATTAAGAAGTGGAACCTCCAACGAGAAATTAATAACAGTATGTTTGCGAAGTCATTATTACTCAACAACTTTTTTATAGAGGCCACTCGTGGTACAGGGGCACAAAGTGTGACTGTGACTGTAAAAGGAAATATTTATTTATAATTTCATTTCTTCGCTCTAGTGTCGAGGCAAAGCCCAGCGTTGAGTTCCGCCACTCAACACGCAATGCTTCCAGAACTCGGCGGAAAGTTTGAAACGGAGTGTCTTAACACTAGGCTCCTGCTGTGTGCGGGATACAGCGTGAAGCTGTTTTGTTTTTACTTTTTTTTAATAATATGCTTAACACAAAAACGAACTACCATTCGTATCTACAAAAAGTACCTGCCCAGTCGAAACTATTGTAGTTATGTCACGTAACATTACAATTTAAGGAAATCTAAATTGAACTTCCGTTGATTGCGTTAGTGTTATCCTATACATAAATCAATTTTAATTTTAAAATGCCATAGTAGCTTATTGCTTCTTAATAATATAATTTTAGACAAATAAAAAAGCGCGTCAGCGTGGAGCTGATTTTGATTAGATTTTAAAAAAATAATCAGCTCCACCTATATCCCGCACACAGCGGCGTATGCAGAGGGAACTTAGTGTTAAGAGTTAAGACACTCCTTTTCCACTTTCGGCAGAATTCTGGAGGATTGCGTGTTAAATGGCGGAACTGCCTCGACACCAGAGCGAAGAAAATGAAAATATAAATTTAAATAAATATTTCATTTCCTCGAGTGGGGATCGAACCCACAACCAGTCGCGTTTACAGTCGCACTTTGTGCCCCTGCGCCACGACTGGCCTCTAACAATGATGTCTAATAAATATAATTATTTAAATCGGTAGTTACAAGTTGTTTCATTTAACCCTGGGGTTAAACAAGTTTTAATTATTATGCAATTTTCGTATTTTTTTTTAGCTTCACGCCGTATCCCACATATAGGCAGAGGGAGTCTAGTGTTAAGACACTCCCTTCCTCAATGCTTCAAAATCGAAATCGAAATCGTTCTATCGAATTTTTGAGGCATTACATGTTGAGTTGCGGAACTCAACGCCGCTGTATCTTATTACGATAAGCAAATAATTTCTATAGGTATTTTTCTTTAGAACTTTCACTTTCTCAAAGTCATTATGTATTGGGGAAAAGACTAACGTTTTTCTTTAAAACAGATCACTGAATGATATAATTTTCCTCTAGGAAACTCGTTGGAAGGGCAATAAGTCCTGTAACATAGGACAATAATATCTAAGGGTTACCGGCTTACTCTGGGTCAACTTCAGGTAAAAGCGGTGCTAGGGCACTCCGCAATCCACTTTCCGCATATTTTTTTTTATAAACGAATTATTTCTTTGAGCTATTAGGTAAATACGAATAGATACTTGTCGCTGTCAAGTAATTAATTTAAAAATATGCAGTGTTTTTATGTTGCTTTTAAATTATAACCAATATATTCCAAGCCTGTGAATCTTATAAAGCAGGTTGTGCTTTAAGACGAAATACAATCTTTTTACAATAAACAGTTTATATATAATTTTCATCCATCACAAATCCTAATTTATTTAAAAATTAAGATTTTAAGTGGTTACAGATACCTAACTGATTCATCCTCACCGTATCTTCTCCATTCTAAGTGACAATGGCGAAAAGGCATACAATAAGAAATAGAATAGAAGATGAATCGAGAAGAAGACAGAAAGAAAGAAGAAAATTCATTTTGCACTTTCTGCCCAAATTTAAGGTATAATATACTGAATGACGAAACTTAAGGCCGAGCTTTATTTGTCAAAGCAATGTAAATTATTCAATACCCCAAGTGGAGATCGAACCCATAACCATCATACTTACACTCAGACACTGCGCCACGACAACCTAACTCGCTAATAAATAATAAAATAAATAAATCAGCTTCACGCTGTATCCCGCATACAGCAGAGTAGGCAGAGGAAACCTAGTGTTAAACCGATTGGTTGTGGGTTCGATACCCACTCGAGGAGATGAAATGTTTACTTAAATTTATATTTCCATTTCTTCACACTGTTGTCGAGCAAAGCGCGGTGTTAAGTCCTGCCACTCAACACGCAATGCCTCCATGAATTAAAAACATGAATTCGGCAGAAAGGGGGGAACGGAGTATCTTAACACTAGGTTCCGTCTGCCTACCCTGCTGTGTGCGGGGCACAGCGTGAAGCAGAAATGATTTTATAAATGGTCACACGCCTTGGAAATGCAATTAAAAAAAATCGCACTGAGTTACTTACTACTTACTTACGCCAGTTCCTTTCAGGTCTGAGACAGTAACTTTAGTCAACTGATAATAAATTATTTGACGTTCAAAAAACAATACATCTAACTTGTCGTTTTGAATAAAATTATTTTAATTCGAATAAGAATTTGAATTTGACAAAAAAAATTGCGATAAAGCCTAATAGAATCACAAAAATTAAATCCTATAACCGTACGATAACTTTGTCTTAGTATAGTCCCTAATAAGTGCTAAGCGCGTTTGATATTTAATTGATAAGAAAGATAAGAGATAACGAATTATTATCACTTTGGGCAAGTGAAGGACGATTTCAATTATTGCTATGCAATCTACTGATTACCGACGCGTTTTTAAAATGTTTAGTAATTTTCATAGTATAAATAGACTCATTAAGTTTTCAGTGTGTATTTGCAGCGTTGAGTCTCTAGAATTCGGTGGAAAGTGGGGAACGGAGTGTCTTGACACTACGGTCCCTCGACCTACCCTGCTGCTACGCTTCACTAGATATTTTTCTCAATTTGTTTTTTTAGCTTAACGCTGTATCCCGCACATAGCAGGGTAGGCAGAGGGAACCTGGGAACGGAGTTTTTAAGACGCTCCGTTTCCTTCAGCCTTTAACAAAAACAATCGCTTCCTTCATAATATTGCTTTAAATTAAAATGAATAATTCATATTTTTTTCTACTTAAACAGATTTCAGGCAAAAAAAATACAGCACTCAAGTGTTTCCGTATTTATTAATCTTATTATGTGTCACTTTTAAATTTAAAATAAAAATGGAAGGCTATCTATATACTAGAACGCACACATTTCGGACTAACATCCCCGGTAGAAAACCAGTGGCCGGGACAGAAAAAAAAGATGTAAGTACCGAACATCAAAAGATAAGATAGCATAATGACGATTTCCAAAATCAAATGGCAAATGAAGATGACACTTTGTGTAGGTACCCAAAAATAGAGAGAGAGAGAGAGTATTTGTTACTCGCACATTTTTTTACGTAGGTTACCTATAGGTATGTAGGCAGAGAGATAAGAGTAGGTACAAATCTATAAATCTAGATCTATAAATGCTGCAATCAAATTCTATTAAAGCAAATTTATGACTATTTACATATCGCTGTAGTTATGGCGCAGGGGCACAAGTGTGACTGTAAAATCGACTGGTTGTGGGTTCGATCCCCGCTCGAGGAGAAGAAATTTATTTACATTTATATTTGCATTTCTTCACACTGGCGTCGAGGTAAAGCGCGGCGTTGAGTTCCGCCACTCAACAAGCAATGCCTTCAGAACTCGCCGGAAAATGGGGAACACTAGGTTCCCTCTGCCTGCCCTGCTGCGGGATACAACGTGAAGCTGATTTAATTTTAATTTTACATATTAACTACTAAAAGATAAATATTTTACTAAAAAAATACAGTATATTTTTTAGTAAATATTTTTTTACAGTCTAATCATTATTAGATTACTATCAAACCGATTTACGTATTTCAAACGATTTTTATATTATCACTATAAGAATTTTATTTTTGTGCAAAAAAATATATATATTTAATTATGATAAACCTCTAAGTACTTTACGATAAGGATTTTAGCATAAAATTAAAAAAACACACCCATAATACTACGATTGATAGTGTTTTTTACAACCGTATCTGTTACATTTGAAGGTGTATTAAATGACCGATAAGACATTTCTTATCAAAATACGCGCGTCTTATCAAATATCTACACGTGATTGATGATAAATTAGACACTTTATGGGGGCGACGGTAGTGGCCCCGCCAGGACCCCCGTCTAAGTATCGAATCGCTTTCGTTTTTTTTTAATTCCCCTTTTTTAAACTTGGGTTTGCATTATACTGTATAAACAAAGCTAGTATTAGTAAATAATTAAGAAATAATTATAAGCCTTTATAACCCCATAAAATAGGAGTTGAAAGTTTGTATGAGAGTTGACAATTTTGGGACTTCTTGTTATTATAATATAAACTATAACTCGTTCAGTATATTAAAAAAAACCGACTTCAGACAATATACTAAAAAGTGAAAAATAAATTTACTTAACACAAAGTAAAACGTACAAACTACTAAGCCCGTTTTTTTTACTTGATACTAGCTTTCAAATAAAAAAAGAATCATCAAAATCGATATACCCAGTAAAAGTCTGAGGTAACAAACACAAACAAACATACAGTTGAATTGATAACCGCCTTTTCTTACAGAAGTCGGTTAAAAATATCAAATAAGAGTATACATACATATTATCAAATAAAAAAGAAAATACATACGGCCTTTTTATTCTTTTAATATTTGTATTTTGCCAAGATAAGAACATGTAGCGCGTACTGTTAAAATGTATCAGATTATAATATAACGTAGAATAAGTTTCTTACTCTAAATGTCTTAGCACAAGGTTCCCTCTGCCTACCCTGCTGTGTGCGGGATACAGCGTGAAGCTGATTCAAAATACTTGTTTGCTACCGTCACATGTGCGTAAGATGAAAATGTATGTAATATTATTAGGTTTTTTCAACTTCACGCTGGATCTCCCAAATAGCAGAGTAGACAGAGGGAGCCTAGTATTAAAAAACTCCACTCCCCACTTTCCGTTGAATTTTGGAGGCATTGCGTGTTGAGGGGCGGAACTGAACGCCTCGACACCAGACCGAAGAAATTGAAATATTTAATATTTCATTTCGGTTGGGATTCCAAACCACATCATATAATGGTCATTAATATTGAAAAATAATATACAAAAAAAATATTAAGCAATATTTCTAATAAATAATAAATAAAACATTAAAATATCTATTCACTTATTTATTAAATGTAAAATACACTGTTTATAAAAAAAATATAAAATTACGTAAAAAAGGCACTCAATACAACTTAATTAGGGCATAATAATAATAATGTTACATCAGATCCATAAGATGGCGCCCTAAAATAATATAAATGGCATTTTTTTTGTACAAGCAACGCATTTGGCACTTGCGAGATTTAATTTCTTAGTTTCATATTCAAATCAAAATATGTAAATAAAAATTTTAATTTAAGGTCGATTTATGAAAAGCAGCTTCACACTGTATACAGGATAAAAAGACAAGAGTGAACCTAGTACTAGGTTCACGTTTCGAAAATTTTTGAGACATTGAATGTTGAGTGGCTGAACAAGGAGTGCTTCGTTTCCCAAAGGGGGGAAAACAGTAATAAAAATAAAATCAGCTTCACGCTGTATCCCGCTCGCAGCCAGGTACAGGCAGGCAGAGGGAACATAGTGTTAAGACACTTCGTTCTCGACTTTACGCCGTTTTTTTAGACGCATTGCGCGTTGAGTACCGGAACTTAACGCCGCGCTTTTGCCTTGAAGCCAGAGCGAAGAAGTGAAAATAATAATACATTCCCTCGAGTGGAAATCGATGCCACAACCGTCGCGGTACAGTCACACCCTTGTGCCACCACGGCCTGCGATAATAATAAATATTACAATTAATATTTTTAAATGTGAATTTCATCAAAAAGCTGAATAAACATTTTAAAAAAATATTTTTTTTTCACCCACTTCGGAAATGTCAATTTTTATTCACATATATGTTTTGAACAGCTTAAATTATGTGTCTAAAAGAAAATTATTATCTCCTTAATCTGCTAATTTGAAAATATTTGATTTACATGGATTTTAAAAGAAACGATGTCTATGAATTAATTTATAGGCGGTAGAAGAAGAAAGAGATCTCTATAGTTTGCTAAAAAGCCTGTCTGGAGCGCATTCTAGCACTAATACAGTACGGCTGATGAGTCGTGGTCACACTGAAGTTATCTGCAAATGGCTGAGCAGATTTGATTTTAAGATTTTGTCTTAATTTTGACTAATTTCTTTCTGAATGTACAATGCGCAGGAGTTCCGAAAGCATAACTTCAAGGCGGCCACGATCCGTCGACCGTACTATAGAATAATTTCGAATTTGGTGTCGTTGTGAGAGAAGACAAGACTGTGGGAATGGGTGTTATATAATAGGTTTACAAATCTGTAATCGGGCGGCAGGCCCTAGACACTAATCTGCTCTTCTCTCTACAACGACACCTTCACCCTCCATGGAATGTTAAATAATTTCTTGAAAAGTAAATTAAATCATATAAAACATATTATTTCTTGTTTGTATCAAAATAATATTAAACATCGTTCATAAAATTTGTGACAGTATTTTTTCTACATTTACGACGACTTACAAAATAATTTGATAATAATTAATTATACATTTTATAACTTCAGGACGGACAGTCGAAAAATAAATAAATCATTTTAAAGCATTAAATTAGATTCACAAAAAAATCACAATAAGTTTACAATATTTTACTTGTCACATTTTTGCATAGAAATTAAAGAATTAAATTAAGAATATTTCTTATAAAATGTTTAGAGGCAGTATTTTTTTTTAAATATAAAAAATACAAATTATAAAAATAAAATTAACATACAAAAATAGTACTTTAAATGGCAACACTGAGTTAATGTCAAGTAAAATAAAAAAAAAACACAGTAGTAAAAAAAAGTAAAAATACAGTCAGACAGTAAAAAAAGTACAGTCTTGATCTAATTTCATTGTTATTAACTAGAAGGCACATGTGTCGACTAAATATAATATGATATAGAGTAAATACCTTAAGTTTAATATTACAATATAATATTTACGAGACTGGTTTAAGCCACTGAAGGAGGTAATCCATTGTCAAAAATATTTAACATTTTTTATTTTAAAAATATTTTTATTATTATAAAAAAAATACGGAATACGATCTTAAGAACTTTTTTATTTTAAAAGAAATCTTTTCTATTCTATTTTAGTAGCATCAAATATAGAATGTATTTTCTTATTTGCGAACGAATTTGTTCAAGCTACATTTAAACAATAAAAGCCGGTTTTCTCGTGTGTATTTAAAATGAAATAATTATTGATTACACCCTAAATCTTTATTATTGATTTCATATTAAATTAATATATAATTTACTAGTGTAACAATAAATTAATGCAACAATACTTTACCAAATATACAAAACACGATCAAAAAACGACTCGTTGTTTTTTATTTATGGGGTAGGCAGAAGGCCAGTTCCCCACTTTGCGCCGAATTTTGGAGGCATTGCGTGTTGATTGGCGGAACTCAACGCCGCACTTTGCCTGGACAGCAGTGTGAAGCAATGGAAATATAAATTGAAATAAAAATTTAATTTTCTCGAGTGGGGATCGGACCCAAAACAAGCCGCGTTTACATTCACACATTGTGTCCCTGCAGTCTCTACTGTTTATTTATATTATACACAAATAAAAATATTTATTTAACATAGTACATTCCAATAAATTCCATATAGCTATAATAATAATAAAATGTCTGAGTACAACAAAAAAACTTAAATATTTCTGACAATGGAAATGTTAATTATTTATATGTATTTATATTTTTTTATACAGACTGCGCGTCTACCTCTTCGCCATAATCGAGATCGTCGTAGGACAGATCGTCTTCTATAACCGCGCCCTCTGGAGTTTCCTTTCCGCCTGGACATGCTAGACATCTGGAATGTGAATTTATGTGTGTTATTTTATGTATATTTTATTTTTAGGGAACCTGGGGTCTGATGTCACTCTGTATTATTAAGATACTTCCGTTCCCCACTTTCATCATATAATAATTTATAACTATTGGTTTTGTACATCTTGGAAATAATATAAAAAAAAACCGCTTTTTTTAAAATATTTTTTAGTAAAAACTTTTAGGGGCTGTAGCAATATAATCACAAGTATTTTACTAGTGATTATATTTTCATAAATAATTCTAAAAACTACTGGTATTTGTGTAAAATAGTCTCTGAAAGTTTTATAAGGTTATTTTAATGATAACAATATAAAAAAAAGTACTCAAGTACTTTTTTTATATTGTTATCATTAAAATATTTAAAAATATTTTAAATATAATATAAAAATTATTAGTTTCATTATGAGAATTGCCTGCCTTTAAACCAATTTCTATTATTAGATATTTTCACCAGTTTTTGCATTTTGGCATTTTTCACCAGTCATTTATAGTCAAACAATATTTCTCGCGAATCGCGAGAATGCGTTACACTCTGTATATATAGTAACAATAAATAAAAATAAATCAGCTTCACGGTGTGCCCGCACTCCTGCACACAGCAGGGTAGGCAGAGGGAACCTAGTGTTAAGACACTCCTTTTCCCACTTTCCGCTGTGGTTTGGAGGTATTACACTTCCTGGAGTGGGGGTCGAACCCACAACCAGTCTATTTTGCAGACTTTGTACCTCTGAGCCACGAATGATCTCAATAGCAACTATGATATAACATAATGAAAAAAATAAACATTATTTCGAAACACCTGTTTGAAATTTAAGACGTAATTAACTTAATATCATATAAAATATTTATTAAGTATAATTTTTTACAATATAAATAAATTTGACAATAATGTGGTCATAGAATGTGGGTTAAAATATTACAAAAAATCTAATATTACCATTTTTTATTATTTCATAAATTAAAAATCATTAAAAAAAGCCTTTGTAAGTAATATATATTTATAATAAACTTAATATTTCAAGGAGCTTAGTAAAAGGACTATAAAATATAAATATACGTAAAGACAACATATATAATAGACACCTGTGCGACACTCGATATGTTTACGCAAATCTGTATGGTAATTGTGACCTTGCGCCGGCGCAGGTGTGCGTTTGAAAACATCTCGTTTATAAGATTTAAAGGATGGAAAATCAATTCTTTTTTTTAGCTGTATCTTGTTTATACTGTATATGCAGAGGGAACCTAATGTTAAACTCCTTTCCCCACGCGCCTCCCAAATTTCGAGATGGTGCGTGTTGGGTGGCGGAACCCAACGCCGCAGTTTGCTTTTAGCTGGATTGAACCCTCTACCGTTTACAGTCAGATGATGGGTTCCGCTGTGCCTTGAGGGCTCTATTACTACTATGGAAACTACTCTAATCTTGAACTAATAATATGATTATGGCTTATTAATATGTACATAATATATTTGCTACTTTTAATTGACACAAAAATTATGTTTTAAAATGTTAATAATTTCCCTTAGTAAAAGCCTTGTTAAAAATTGTAAATTTAAAACACTCTACTATTAATATTAATCTAAATTACTGAAAATTAAATCAAAATTATCCATAAAACCAGATCACAAAAAAAATGTGTGTGTTCAAAACAAGGCTCATAGGTTTATAAGAACTTAATATAAGACTAGTAACTTACAAAATCTAACCAAGGCCCGTTGTTATCATTCACAAATTATATATCTATGATTGAAAACGGTATCTCAAGATCGATCTCAGACTTGAGAGCGGGTGCAAGAATATTATTGATAAAATATGATTAAGTTCGCAGTATCCTGTTTAAGACTAAACCGAGTGTGTGCTATTTTAAGTTTTGTTTACCACACGCATATATTTACCTGCTCTCGTTAATCCCGTAATATAGGCACTTATCGCCGACGCACTCGCAGCATCCATCATGAAACCATCTGGAATTTTTTTTATTTAAAATTAAATGTTAAATTTAAATATTAATATAGTGACTGTAAAACCGACTGGTTGTGAGTTCGATCCCCACTCGAGGAGATGAAATTTTTACTTAAATGTATATTTCCATTTCTTCGCTCTGGTGTCGAGGTTAAGCGCGGCGTTGAGCTCTGCCACTCAACACGCAATGGCCCCCAGAATTCGGCAGAAAGTGGGGAACGGAATGTCTTAACACTAGGTTCCCTCTGCCTACCCTGCTGTGCGGGATACAGCGTGAAGCTGATTTATTTGATTTATTTATTTAAATATTATTTATTTTGTATTATATTTCATATTTTGGTTTATGAAAAAAAAATAACCTATTAATTTGATGTGTATAAATTGCAACACTATATAATAGTGTTTAAATATTAGTTTTTTGCCTTGAAAATATTAATAAATAATAATTCATTCCCCCGAGTGGGAACTGAACCTACAACCGTCATGCTTACAGTCACACGCTTGAGTCACTGCGCCACGACGCATTTTATATTAATTTATTTAATTAATTTTAATTTTATATTAATTTATTCTTTATTTAGATGTAGGTTTATTCATTTTCTCACTAACCTATTGTTATCTATATATACTATCCAGATGTTTGAGAGTAAATATTACTTTCATCATCATAGTTTATCGTAGTTAATCTATGACCTTTTCTTATGACTTTTACATAGATGAACATTTTAATTAAAACTTCTAAACTAAACAAACAAGAAAATAAATCTAAATATCATATTTTTATTTCTATTATAATAAAAATATGTATTACCTGAAGCTATTAGAGCCCATAGAACGGCACGAAGCGCGGCACTTGTCGCAGGACATGCACTGCGACATGTATGCCACAGTGCAGTTGAAAGTCACCACGTCACGGCTCACTGGCTCTGATTCTTGTTCTACACTCTCTGTAAAATGGTTATTATTTACTTTCTTTAAATATATTAAGATTTCTTCTTTATGAAAGTATACACACACAGCTTGACGCTGTATCCTTCATATAGCAGGGTAGGCAGAGGGAACCTATTGTTAAGACACTCCGTTCTCCAACTTTCGACGATTTTTTTGAGGCACTGCGTGTTGAATCGCGAAACTTATCGCCGCGCTTTTTGCCTTGGTACCAGAGCGACAAAAATGTAATATAATAATTCATTCCGTCGCGTTACAAATTTAATAATAATAATAAGCATGGTAGCTTGTGGTGAAGTGTTTGGGAATGGGTACCCCACATATTAGACATCCAGAGGCCAGCGGTGTTGGTGGCTCAGTCTACAAAATAAAGGAAGGAAGTGGTCAATCTCATCGTGATGATGACCCCAATTCACACCTTACGGTACCCTCGGCTGAGAAGATACTACGCGGGGAAAAGTTTAGTGGGAGAAGATGCACCATCATCAAAACATAATTTGAGATAATGCATGTGGACATGTCCCCGATCAAGCCTACCAAAAGTAAGCGCTTTCTATATCGAAAATTGTTAAAGATATGTAGCAATTATAATAAGTATCCATTGGTTTAAATAAGTTAAAAAGAGGCGGCCTCTAGGCTTAATGTTCAAGAAATATATATTCACTACTAACTTGCCTTTGGCAATGTGAATAAAAAAAAATAATCAAAATAGCTAAAATTCAGAGAACAAAATGTGAGAACTTCAAAAGGCTATACACAACAAAATACAAATAACAGAACTTATAATATTTTATTATATTCAATAACAATGAAGCCATTGAAGGATCTAAGCAAATTTCCTGTTAAAGATAACATATAAGCTAAGTTAGGAATAAGTCATCAAAAGAATAAATGCTACAAATATATGGAAATAGAAACAGGTAAAACATTCCATTGATGACTCATTGAAATAAGATCTCATCTCAATGGGGAGTCTTTTGTTTTTATAAGTAGAGGTCTAAGGAACAGGTGTTTTTAACTATGATTTATGACTTTAAATTTTAAAGTGCAAATGTTTTATACAAATCAGTTCTAAAAAAGGTCTTTTATAATATAACTTATCGTTTTATCTTACACTAGCGGTCAATTCGCGGCTTCGCCCGCATACATTTGGCAACAGATTGAACACTTTATACATTCAACCATTTTTCATAATTCTGAGAAAGTGTAATCACTTCATGGCTGCTTTAGAGGAAGTCATCAGCGGCACGGGCGCACCCTGCGGGACTTGACTGAATTATATTAATTTGCCATTTTCTAGAAAAGTATACTTTATTTTTTTACATACCATTGATTTTTATTTTTTTATTACCAAATTATATACAAGTACTACAAAAGCCTAAGCTTATCTTCATTAAATTTCCTTGATGATAGAATGACTTTCGCTCGTGAGTTTCCATATTTTTGTGAAATAAAAAAAAACATTAAAATATCACCTTGCAATTTTTTATTATTTTTAGTCACTAAATGGGATACTACATATTTAGTTGAGGCCAGTTGTGGCGCAGCGGCACGAAGTGTGGCTGTAAAACCGACTGGTTGTGGGTTCGATCCCCACTCGAGGAGATGAAATATTTACTTAAATTTATATTTCCATTTCTTTGCTCTGGTGTCAAGGCAAAGCCAAATTTTCGAGCCATTGCGTGTTGACTGGCGCCTCTGTCTGAACTCAAAGCTACAGTTTTTACCTTGGTACCAGAGCAAAATCAAAAATAACTAAATATTCCCACTTGGCAGAATGAAAAATTCATAATATTTAATAGGGATAATTGAGGCTGTCGTGGCACAGGGACAAAACTGACTGTAATGCAATGGTTGTAGATTTGATTCATTGCACCAAGTGGGAATCAAACCTGCAACCATTGCATTACAGTCAGTTTTGCCCCTGTGCCACGACAGCCTCAATTATCCCTTAATTTTGGTTTGAATCCACATTCACCATTACATAGTTGTCAGATACTAATGTTGTATCACTGCGCAACAATGACAAATATTTCTAAATAACTAAGATTATAATCAGGGTATGTTTTTAGATTAATTTGAGAATAGAGGCCAAATTGAAATTTATTATAATATAAAATAGTTACATTTGTTAAATCTTGAATCATGCAGATTTTATAAATCTGTACATGTGCTAAGATTATAAAAAAGGTTTGTACATCAAATACAAGCAAAAAAAATATTTTCAAGGGGTATTTATAAAAGTAGCAGAAATGATATCTTCATTTTAGTTTGTTTTTCAAAAACTATTGTATGGATTTTTTTGTCTTATAGCTATAATCGGCAATATAATGGCTATAATTTATTAGAAATGTCTAGATACCTCATATGGAATACCTCATGCGTTGATATGCTAATACAACATGAAACTGATTATAACAATTCTTTATACAGAATCAATGAAACCCAAGACTATCTAAAATTAGATACAATATAGGACCTTAGGTAAAGTTATGAGCACTTTCAAAAGTGCTTGTAAAAGTCTATTTAAATAAAGAATATTTTGAATTTGATTAACTGTTATGCATAATTTCATACCAACAAAGTTGCAAACCGCAATAGTACTTAATAAAATGGTATTAATTACTCACGTAAATGATAGACTAGCTGTCTTTCTGGAGTAGGTCTATAGGCAGATAGATCAATGTCAACTGGGTATGTGATGGATAGCCACCTTTGCTGAGGATCAGGATCACTTGTTAAAGCTGTGAAAAGTCCAGGAACATTGTCTGTCAGCTCTTCCACATATGAAGACTTAGATAATTCAGTTTGTGTGTCGTTTGGCTTAGGACACATGTCTGAAAAAGGAAACATTAAATTTAATATTTTGTTTGGATAATTTAAATTAATTTATGAATAAAGTTTCAATACTTACCAACACAACTACAACATTCACTATATAAATAACTAAGACAGTTAAAACAGTCCTTACAGCAGGAACAATCCTTTAAATCACATTTACAAGATTGTGTTAACATACACTTGGAAACAACACTGGCACAAATAGCTTCATTACAAGCATAAACTATAGATGCAGCACACAAAATAGCTAATACAAAGGTAATTTTTCCAGACATTTTAAATAATATTATATGTCTCTTAAAGATAAATTATATCCGGAATTTTAATAGTTTCTTTAACATAAAACGATATTTAAGCACTAATGTACATTTTCTTGTTGTTGTTTATATCTTAATCATATTCATTTATCGAGCACGATTTTTAAATACTTAATTATTAAATCTTTATTGATACCACGATGTTTTAATATAAAAATTACAAGATAAAACACTCAGGCGCAGCGCTTAATTAAGAATGTTTTTATTTTTACTTTTAGCTGTAGAAGAATGTAGATTTTGTAACAATGTTACCAGTACTCAAATATCGTAAACCGTAACTTAAAAATAAATAATTGAGAATCTTAATTACGAATAGATATTTTTTTATGTACTCCTAATCACGATTTTCAAATTTAACATAATATTATATTATTATTATTATAAATATTATATAAATATGTTTTTTTTACTCGTTATATTGTTACCAAATTGAAACACACAAAAAAAACATCTGTATTATCTATATTTATTGTTTTTTAGCAATTTGTTGTTGCTGTGCGCTTTTATTAATTGATTATATTATAAATAACTCCAATAACATGTTAATTTTTAGTTTTTATATTATTAATAAAGCCAAAATCGCTTATTATTTCATAATCTTCTCTCACAAATGACATGACACTGAACTATGCCAGGGCTACCAACCGTTGTTTTCCAGGACATGTCTTGCTATTTAGAATGTCCTAGATTGTCTTGGATAGTTTTTAAGCATTCTGTTAAGGACTTATGTTGGAAAATGTAACTTAAATATAAACTGTAAAATATGTAAAATTATTTGTTAACTGAACCACAAAAGTAATGTAAAAATAGCTCTTAAAATTAATAATAATAATAAAAACAAGACCTAAGAATTTATTCTATTATAAGTATCACTTAGATTTCATGATTTTATTATTAAAAACATTCTTCCATTTGATTCATTCATTTATTTAGTAAATATTACGTTAAGCCAGCGTTACTGAGTGCCCCGATTCTGGCCGGACGTTGCGATTTTTAGTAAAAAAATTAAATGTCCCAACAAACTTTTTAAAAAATCTTTTTTGTTAAATTTATATTTTAATAAGATACTAATAATTTCATAGAAATACAAATAAGTTTATTCATAATTTATGTATATTTGTAGTGAAGAATTAATAATTTAAGATTTGTATAAAAAACTTTCTTACGTATGATAAACCAAAACAATATCGTTTAAGCATAGTGACGTTTTTCTATTAAACAACATTTTGTATTGATATCTATCACCATTAGAAGCTTTATTTATAAGTTTTATAAATGGTTAAACAATAAATTAAATACTTATTAAGAAAACGTGTAAAAAATTGTACGTAGCGGGATTTGAACTTTAAAAATTAGTATTATCTCTTGGCAAACGATAATTCTAAATAACTATCTTTGGGTAGCGGAAGTTTGTAAAAAACATCGATATTTCTATTTTTCCTGGACTCAATCCTTGACTTCAAAGTTTGGATATGGTGACCCTAAACTATTTATGCAACCACTTTTATCATACTTTTTTTATTTTCTACTGATAATGATGTTTTTGTTTTTTGTCGTCCAGAAGGAAAATATCCAAATGTAGATTGTGATCAATTCAATCAAGCTTATAATAAACATACTCCGACAACGCAACATTGCTTATACAATGTAAAATGAGCGCCTAAGAATTTAGCATTATATATTTTATTCCCATTACTTTTTGATATATACATTTCGATTGTATATTGTAATTACTTGATTATATTTTTGCAATTACTTATACAATTAAGGCATGATGCACTAATAAAATAAATTTAATTTGTAAATCCTTTTTCACCTGGGTCGGAATTAAATTAAAATTTTGTAACATAATTCGACGAAAAAAAAAAATTCTAACTAAAGTAGAAAACAAAGTGTTGAGAACACTAGGTTTTCTCTACCTAACCTGCTATGTGTAAACTTTTTAGAAAGTATTTAGAAAGTTCTAAATCGATATTGTATACGAGATAAAATTATAAAATATAATAAAATATTACGAAGTGAAAATAAAAATAAGAATAATTTATTTTTACTACCAAATTTGTTAAAACAAAATTTAAAAGACATTGATGCAATCTTGGGCACCTGTAGATTATCGAACTATAATGACCTAAGATTCCAGTGCATAAATCTGCAGGTACCTATCTGTTTTTTTAATTAAACTTATTTTTAAGACTGATATATGATAATAGAATAGATCATATGATATTTGTAAGCACTTACGTAATTAAATAGTTTATTCGTTTTATAATAGATAATTTAAATTAATATTATTACTTAGAGAAGAGATTCAGCAAAATCTCAATATTATGATTCATTCATTATTTTAGTTGAAAAACAAGGGCGATTTCATCTTTACATAGTTTTCTGTATGTATGTACTTAATATGATTAAAATGATAATTTTCCAGATAACAGTTAGAATAATTAATTAATGTTAAGATTGACCTTCTATTACATGCAATTTTTCTTTAAAACATAAGGCAGATCACCCATTTCATCATTAGTCCTCATAGTCAACCGTAACCGGAATAAAATATTTAAAATGATGGCAAACTCTGCTTGCGGCAGTTATTTTCCAAGCAACCATGTGTTATAGTGTTGAGAAAAAAATAAGCCTTAATTTGATACATAACTCACTAAAAAATACATGAGTACAAATTATCAACATTAAGTGACTTTCTTTGCCCAGGGTTGCTGGTTCAGGCAACCCTACGGCAGACTGATAGGTGACAACCAATGTTTTTCCAATGTCTTATGCGATTTTCTTTCAAATAGTGTTGGATTCACATAAAAAAACATATGAGTGCAATTTTTCAACAAAAACGCATTGCAATAAATTTAATTAAAGGTGATTGCGACTCGATTCTTCTAGATAACCTTAGTGTAATCTATTTTACTATCATCTATCATTCTTAAAAACAATTTTCTTAAAAAAAAACAGATACCCGCAGATTTATGCACTGGGATCTCGACCTAAACTAAAATATCTATGGGTTCGATTCTTATTTATATCAGTAATCTTCTCTTCTTCCATTTGAAGACCAAAACATTACAAAATTACTTATACAATACCTTAGTTTGTATTATTTCAAATACCTAAAGAATTAATCAAAGATTTATTGATTATAAGAAAATTTATAATAACAACATAATTGATGATATAATTTATCGTGAAGATAAAACGCTCACCGGGCGTACTTAATAAACTATATAATAATATGATGAATATAATTTTTTAATTATTATCTAATTGGAAAGTGTCGAGAATGGTAAGTATTATGAATTATTTTTATTCCAATTATTAAATATTACATATGATATTAATTTTTAAAGTACTATGTATATTTTAATTTATTGTTTAACGAATAATTTTGTTCTATGAATTTATCAAAAATATTTTTCAGTTAATACTTTCAGTTCTGCTAGGAGTCCTAGCTCCTGCAACTCTTCTTAGCGCATACAAAAACCCTTATTATGCACCGGGACGATCAGTAAATGTGCATCTTTTTGAATGGAAATGGGATGATATAGCTTTGGAGTGCGAAAGGTTCTTGGGACCTAGAGGATACGGAGGAATTCAGGTGAGTAAAAGATATATTGTTAAGAAAATAAGTTTTTTTGTCATCTGATATTTATTCTTAGAAACTTTATGTAATACATAATTTTATAAAAAAAAACAAATTATAATTACTAGTATAAAGTTGAGGCAAGTCGTGGTGCAGGCGTGTAACTGTAAGCGCGATATGTTGCGGATTCGATTTCTCGCTCTGGTAACGAGGCAAAACGCGGCGGTGAGTTTCGGCATTCAACACACAATCTCTCGCCTCTAGAATTCGGCGGGAATTAGGCAACGGTAGTGTCTTAAAGGGAATCTTTAAATTAGCTTAAATGTCTTAACACTGGCTTAATATTGGGTTAAGTTTAATACTAGTAGTAGTGAAAATTGCTTAATAGTGCAAGTGCATATATAAGTTCATACATCTCACATACATATTTTTCTAAAAAAATGTACCGCTTACCTAATGATATCTATAGGTAAAACCTTACCTTAACTTAAGGTATGTTTTCTTCTGGTGTTCTCCTATATTGTTACTGATGCTGATAAATACTTATGAAAAATAAGTTAGATGGTATTTCTTTATCTTTTGTACTACGGTAAATCAATTTCAAGATCTATACTTGATTAGTAAATATTAAATAAAACTTAAAGCTATATCAATAAAGGAAATATCAAAATATGAATAGATTGTATTTCTCAGATATCGCCTCCAAATGAGAACGTTGTTCTACGGACGTACAACCGGCCATGGTGGGAACGTTACCAACCTATGTCCTACCATTTGGTAACGCGGTCTGGCAATGAAAGACAGTTTGCTGATATGGTGCGTCGCTGTAACGCCGCCGGTGTTAGGTTAAATCTTTGTTGTTTAAATTTATATAGTATATATTATTTATATATAAAATTAGTATATATTTTTTTAATGTTAAAAATGTACGTAAAACACTATTTAACTATTGCTTCTTAGACATTGAATATTTCATTCAGTATTGATTGATCTGACAATTAATTATAATTTTTAACAGGATATATGTTGATGCAGTCATTAACCATATGACTGGTGAACCTCCTGAAAATACAGGAACAGCTGGCAGCACTGCTATATTTAGAGAGTGGTACTATCCAGCTGTTCCATTCAGACGAGAGCACTTTAACTGGCCCCCTTGTGGAATTGACGGTTCTGACTATGTCAACAATGCTTGGAGAGTAAGATTTAGATATTTAAAATGAAAAAATAAATTAAAATTAGCTTCACGCTGTATCCCGCACACAGCAGGGTAGGCAGAGGGAACCTAGTGTTAAGACACTCCGTTCCCCACTTTCTGCCGAATTCTGGAGGCATTGCGTGTTGAGTGGCAGAACTCAACGCCGCGCTTAACCTCGACACCAGAGCGAAGAAATGGAAATATAAATTTAAGTAAATATTTTCATCTCCTCGAGTGGAGATTGAACCCACAACCAGTCGGTTTTGCAGTCACACCTCGGCCTCAATGCATAGTGGATATTTAAAATGCATAGTAAAAAATAAATAACAAATCCGATTCTAACATTACATTTTTGCAGGTACGCAATTGTGAACTTGTTGGTTTGAAAGATTTAGATCAAAGTAATGAACACGTTAGACGAATGATAGTCAATTTTATGAACGAATTAATTGATTTGGGAGTAGCTGGATTTAGGTATTAGACAAATTATTTATTATATTTACAATAGCAAATCTGTATCGATCGATTTAGATATCTTTATATTAAGCTTAATGTCTTTAATTTAGAATTGACGCTGCTAAACACATGTGGCCAGAAGACTTAAGAATTATCTACGATAGATTGCACAATTTAAATATAGCACACGGCTTTCCACCAAATGCCCGTCCATATATCTATCAAGAAGTCATTGATTATGGTGGTGAAGCTATCAGCCGAGATGAATACACACCAATAGGGGCAGTCACGGAATTTAAGTCTGGATTGGAATTAAGTAGTGCTTTTAGAGGAAACAATGCACTTAGATGGTTATCATCATGGGGTCCTCAATGGGGATTGCTTGCTTCTGGCGATGCCCTCACATTTATTGATAATCATGATAATGAAAGAGGCCATGGAGGTGGAGGAGGTATTCTGACGTACAAGGAACCAAAACCCTATAAAGGTGCTATAGCTTTCCTTTTAGCTCATCCTTACGGCGAGCCACAAATTATGAGCAGTTTTCAATTCTGGGATTCTGAAATAGGACCTCCTATGGACAATAATCAAAATATTATTTCGCCACCAATTAACTCTGTGAGTAAAATATACTTTGTAAATATATAAAAGAGTAGATTGCAATCCTATATCTAAATTGAAATATGAGATTTGGTAAAAGATGTCTGTTTACTTACTTCGTAAATTTAACTACTCTTATGAATCATCAGTTATATTTATACTTAAATATTAAAAAAAATACTCTTTATAGGATGGTTCCTGCGGTAACGGTTGGGTGTGTCAGCATCGATGGCGTCAAATTTACGCGATGATTGCGTTTAGGAACGCGGCTGGTAACGCCGATGTTACCAACTGGTGGGACAACGGCAATAATCAAATTGCGTTCTGTCGCGGAAATAATGCTTTTATTGCCTTCAATAATGAATATTGGGATCTAAACCAGAATTTACAGGTATGCTAATTTTGTTCAACATTATGTCGATACTTCATCATATCTAACTTGGTTCTTTCTTAAACTTTATAAATTAAGTTCTCATTGAAAAGCTCACAAGGGTATCACCTCTTTGAATAATATAAAAAATACACATTTGTACACATTTATAAAAACTTTTTTTTTTAATGTAACCTAAATTACTATTACAAAAATCTATGCTGATTACCGAATTTTCACTTATGGCATAAATCATATTTCATAGAGCATACTCTTATATACAGTACGGTCAACGAGTCGTGGCCGCTACGAAATTAAGTTTTCTGAACTTGTGTGTGAAAGAACATAATGAAAAGTAAGAAAAATATTAAATCTACAGTCAACATTAGGGCGCCCACGATAACGATCATGTCGATAGTTCTGTAAATAGTACGTTAAAAAGTATGCTGTCGTCAGTGGCGTAGCTGGGGGGGTGCGAGCGGTGCGGTCGCACCGGGCAACAAATGGAAAGGGGCAACAAAGTCTACGATCAATTCTTCTAATTTTTTTTCAATCAAGAATCAAGGAATGTACAAGAAAAATAAGAGAATGAAAATGAAAAATACAATCTCGCTATCATGTCAATTGAACATGAACTAGTCGATACTATTGATTTTGAAAATGTGATTAATGACTTTGCTAGTCAAAAAG
>JAATLQ010038400.1:0-49839 GCA_013421005.1 Heliconius erato x Heliconius himera | reverse complement strand
GACAGCATACTTTTTAACGTACTATTTACAGAACTATCGACATGATCGTTATCGTGGGCGCCCTAATGTTGACTGTAGATTTAATATTTTTCTTACTTTTCATTATGTTCTTTCACACACAAGTTCAGAAAACTTAATTTCGTAGCGGCCACGACTCGTTGACCGTACTGTATATAAGAGTATGCTCTATGAAATATGATTTATGCCATAAGTGAAAATTCGGTAATCAGCATAGATTTTTGTAATAGTAATTTAGGTTACATTAAAAAAAAAAGTTTTTATAAATGTGTACAAATGTGTATTTTTTATATTATTCAAAGAGGTGATACCCTTGTGAGCTTTTCAATGAGAACTTAATTTATAAAGTTTAAGAAAGAACCAAGTTAGATATGATGAAGTATCGACATAATGTTGAACAAAATTAGCATACCTGTAAATTCTGGTTTAGATCCCAATATTCATTATTGAAGGCAATAAAAGCATTATTTCCGCGACAGAACGCAATTTGATTATTGCCGTTGTCCCACCAGTTGGTAACATCGGCGTTACCAGCCGCGTTCCTAAACGCAATCATCGCGTAAATTTGACGCCATCGATGCTGACACACCCAACCGTTACCGCAGGAACCATCCTATAAAGAGTATTTTTTTTAATATTTAAGTATAAATATAACTGATGATTCATAAGAGTAGTTAAATTTACGAAGTAAGTAAACAGACATCTTTTACCAAATCTCATATTTCAATTTAGATATAGGATTGCAATCTACTCTTTTATATATTTACAAAGTATATTTTACTCACAGAGTTAATTGGTGGCGAAATAATATTTTGATTATTGTCCATAGGAGGTCCTATTTCAGAATCCCAGAATTGAAAACTGCTCATAATTTGTGGCTCGCCGTAAGGATGAGCTAAAAGGAAAGCTATAGCACCTTTATAGGGTTTTGGTTCCTTGTACGTCAGAATACCTCCTCCACCTCCATGGCCTCTTTCATTATCATGATTATCAATAAATGTGAGGGCATCGCCAGAAGCAAGCAATCCCCATTGAGGACCCCATGATGATAACCATCTAAGTGCATTGTTTCCTCTAAAAGCACTACTTAATTCCAATCCAGACTTAAATTCCGTGACTGCCCCTATTGGTGTGTATTCATCTCGGCTGATAGCTTCACCACCATAATCAATGACTTCTTGATAGATATATGGACGGGCATTTGGTGGAAAGCCGTGTGCTATATTTAAATTGTGCAATCTATCGTAGATAATTCTTAAGTCTTCTGG
The DNA here is from genome assembly GCA_013421005.1 of Heliconius erato x Heliconius himera. Taxonomy (NCBI): domain Eukaryota; kingdom Metazoa; phylum Arthropoda; class Insecta; order Lepidoptera; family Nymphalidae; genus Heliconius; species Heliconius erato x Heliconius himera. The sequence goes on along the minus strand of JAATLQ010038400.1, from coordinate 48,553 downwards.
CCACATGTGTTTAGCAGCGTCAATTCTAAATTAAAGACATTAAGCTTAATATAAAGATATCTAAATCGATCGATACAGATTTGCTATTGTAAATATAATAAATAATTTGTCTAATACCTAAATCCAGCTACTCCCAAATCAATTAATTCGTTCATAAAATTGACTATCATTCGTCTAACGTGTTCATTACTTTGATCTAAATCTTTCAAACCAACAAGTTCACAATTGCGTACCTGCAAAAATGTAATGTTAGAATCGGATTTGTTATTTATTTTTTACTATGCATTTTAAATATCCACTATGCATTGAGGCCGAGGTGTGACTGCAAAACCGACTGGTTGTGGGTTCAATCTCCACTCGAGGAGATGAAAATATTTACTTAAATTTATATTTCCATTTCTTCGCTCTGGTGTCGAGGTTAAGCGCGGCGTTGAGTTCTGCCACTCAACACGCAATGCCTCCAGAATTCGGCAGAAAGTGGGGAACGGAGTGTCTTAACACTAGGTTCCCTCTGCCTACCCTGCTGTGTGCGGGATACAGCGTGAAGCTAATTTTAATTTATTTTTTCATTTTAAATATCTAAATCTTACTCTCCAAGCATTGTTGACATAGTCAGAACCGTCAATTCCACAAGGGGGCCAGTTAAAGTGCTCTCGTCTGAATGGAACAGCTGGATAGTACCACTCTCTAAATATAGCAGTGCTGCCAGCTGTTCCTGTATTTTCAGGAGGTTCACCAGTCATATGGTTAATGACTGCATCAACATATATCCTGTTAAAAATTATAATTAATTGTCAGATCAATCAATACTGAATGAAATATTCAATGTCTAAGAAGCAATAGTTAAATAGTGTTTTACGTACATTTTTAACATTAAAAAAATATATACTAATTTTATATATAAATAATATATACTATATAAATTTAAACAACAAAGATTTAACCTAACACCGGCGGCGTTACAGCGACGCACCATATCAGCAAACTGTCTTTCATTGCCAGACCGCGTTACCAAATGGTAGGACATAGGTTGGTAACGTTCCCACCATGGCCGGTTGTACGTCCGTAGAACAACGTTCTCATTTGGAGGCGATATCTGAGAAATACAATCTATTCATATTTTGATATTTCCTTTATTGATATAGCTTTAAGTTTTATTTAATATTTACTAATCAAGTATAGATCTTGAAATTGATTTACCGTAGTACAAAAGATAAAGAAATACCATCTAACTTATTTTTCATAAGTATTTATCAGCATCAGTAACAATATAGGAGAACACCAGAAGAAAACATACCTTAAGTTAAGGTAAGGTTTTACCTATAGATATCATTAGGTAAGCGGTACATTTTTTTAGAAAAATATGTATGTGAGATGTATGAACTTATATATGCACTTGCACTATTAAGCAATTTTCACTACTACTAGTATTAAACTTAACCCAATATTAAGCCAGTGTTAAGACATTTAAGCTAATTTAAAGATTCCCTTTAAGACACTACCGTTGCCTAATTCCCGCCGAATTCTAGAGGCGAGAGATTGTGTGTTGAATGCCGAAACTCACCGCCGCGTTTTGCCTCGTTACCAGAGCGAGAAATCGAATCCGCAACATATCGCGCTTACAGTTACACGCCTGCACCACGACTTGCCTCAACTTTATACTAGTAATTATAATTTGTTTTTTTTTATAAAATTATGTATTACATAAAGTTTCTAAGAATAAATATCAGATGACAAAAAAACTTATTTTCTTAACAATATATCTTTTACTCACCTGAATTCCTCCGTATCCTCTAGGTCCCAAGAACCTTTCGCACTCCAAAGCTATATCATCCCATTTCCATTCAAAAAGATGCACATTTACTGATCGTCCCGGTGCATAATAAGGGTTTTTGTATGCGCTAAGAAGAGTTGCAGGAGCTAGGACTCCTAGCAGAACTGAAAGTATTAACTGAAAAATATTTTTGATAAATTCATAGAACAAAATTATTCGTTAAACAATAAATTAAAATATACATAGTACTTTAAAAATTAATATCATATGTAATATTTAATAATTGGAATAAAAATAATTCATAATACTTACCATTCTCGACACTTTCCAATTAGATAATAATTAAAAAATTATATTCATCATATTATTATATAGTTTATTAAGTACGCCCGGTGAGCGTTTTATCTTCACGATAAATTATATCATCAATTATGTTGTTATTATAAATTTTCTTATAATCAATAAATCTTTGATTAATTCTTTAGGTATTTGAAATAATACAAACTAAGGTATTGTATAAGTAATTTTGTAATGTTTTGGTCTTCAAATGGAAGAAGAGAAGATTACTGATATAAATAAGAATCGAACCCATAGATATTTTAGTTTAGGTCGAGATCCCAGTGCATAAATCTGCGGGTATCTGTTTTTTTTTAAGAAAATTGTTTTTAAGAATGATAGATGATAGTAAAATAGATTACACTAAGGTTATCTAGAAGAATCGAGTCGCAATCACCTTTAATTAAATTTATTGCAATGCGTTTTTGTTGAAAAATTGCACTCATATGTTTTTTTATGTGAATCCAACACTATTTGAAAGAAAATCGCATAAGACATTGGAAAAACATTGGTTGTCACCTATCAGTCTGCCGTAGGGTTGCCTGAACCAGCAACCCTGGGCAAAGAAAGTCACTTAATGTTGATAATTTGTACTCATGTATTTTTTAGTGAGTTATGTATCAAATTAAGGCTTATTTTTTTCTCAACACTATAACACATGGTTGCTTGGAAAATAACTGCCGCAAGCAGAGTTTGCCATCATTTTAAATATTTTATTCCGGTTACGGTTGACTATGAGGACTAATGATGAAATGGGTGATCTGCCTTATGTTTTAAAGAAAAATTGCATGTAATAGAAGGTCAATCTTAACATTAATTAATTATTCTAACTGTTATCTGGAAAATTATCATTTTAATCATATTAAGTACATACATACAGAAAACTATGTAAAGATGAAATCGCCCTTGTTTTTCAACTAAAATAATGAATGAATCATAATATTGAGATTTTGCTGAATCTCTTCTCTAAGTAATAATATTAATTTAAATTATCTATTATAAAACGAATAAACTATTTAATTACGTAAGTGCTTACAAATATCATATGATCTATTCTATTATCATATATCAGTCTTAAAAATAAGTTTAATTAAAAAAACAGATAGGTACCTGCAGATTTATGCACTGGAATCTTAGGTCATTATAGTTCGATAATCTACAGGTGCCCAAGATTGCATCAATGTCTTTTAAATTTTGTTTTAACAAATTTGGTAGTAAAAATAAATTATTCTTATTTTTATTTTCACTTCGTAATATTTTATTATATTTTATAATTTTATCTCGTATACAATATCGATTTAGAACTTTCTAAATACTTTCTAAAAAGTTTACACATAGCAGGTTAGGTAGAGAAAACCTAGTGTTCTCAACACTTTGTTTTCTACTTTAGTTAGAATTTTTTTTTTTCGTCGAATTATGTTACAAAATTTTAATTTAATTCCGACCCAGGTGAAAAAGGATTTACAAATTAAATTTATTTTATTAGTGCATCATGCCTTAATTGTATAAGTAATTGCAAAAATATAATCAAGTAATTACAATATACAATCGAAATGTATATATCAAAAAGTAATGGGAATAAAATATATAATGCTAAATTCTTAGGCGCTCATTTTACATTGTATAAGCAATGTTGCGTTGTCGGAGTATGTTTATTATAAGCTTGATTGAATTGATCACAATCTACATTTGGATATTTTCCTTCTGGACGACAAAAAACAAAAACATCATTATCAGTAGAAAATAAAAAAAGTATGATAAAAGTGGTTGCATAAATAGTTTAGGGTCACCATATCCAAACTTTGAAGTCAAGGATTGAGTCCAGGAAAAATAGAAATATCGATGTTTTTTACAAACTTCCGCTACCCAAAGATAGTTATTTAGAATTATCGTTTGCCAAGAGATAATACTAATTTTTAAAGTTCAAATCCCGCTACGTACAATTTTTTACACGTTTTCTTAATAAGTATTTAATTTATTGTTTAACCATTTATAAAACTTATAAATAAAGCTTCTAATGGTGATAGATATCAATACAAAATGTTGTTTAATAGAAAAACGTCACTATGCTTAAACGATATTGTTTTGGTTTATCATACGTAAGAAAGTTTTTTATACAAATCTTAAATTATTAATTCTTCACTACAAATATACATAAATTATGAATAAACTTATTTGTATTTCTATGAAATTATTAGTATCTTATTAAAATATAAATTTAACAAAAAAGATTTTTTAAAAAGTTTGTTGGGACATTTAATTTTTTTACTAAAAATCGCAACGTCCGGCCAGAATCGGGGCACTCAGTAACGCTGGCTTAACGTAATATTTACTAAATAAATGAATGAATCAAATGGAAGAATGTTTTTAATAATAAAATCATGAAATCTAAGTGATACTTATAATAGAATAAATTCTTAGGTCTTGTTTTTATTATTATTATTAATTTTAAGAGCTATTTTTACATTACTTTTGTGGTTCAGTTAACAAATAATTTTACATATTTTACAGTTTATATTTAAGTTACATTTTCCAACATAAGTCCTTAACAGAATGCTTAAAAACTATCCAAGACAATCTAGGACATTCTAAATAGCAAGACATGTCCTGGAAAACAACGGTTGGTAGCCCTGGCATAGTTCAGTGTCATGTCATTTGTGAGAGAAGATTATGAAATAATAAGCGATTTTGGCTTTATTAATAATATAAAAACTAAAAATTAACATGTTATTGGAGTTATTTATAATATAATCAATTAATAAAAGCGCACAGCAACAACAAATTGCTAAAAAACAATAAATATAGATAATACAGATGTTTTTTTTGTGTGTTTCAATTTGGTAACAATATAACGAGTAAAAAAAACATATTTATATAATATTTATAATAATAATAATATAATATTATGTTAAATTTGAAAATCGTGATTAGGAGTACATAAAAAAATATCTATTCGTAATTAAGATTCTCAATTATTTATTTTTAAGTTACGGTTTACGATATTTGAGTACTGGTAACATTGTTACAAAATCTACATTCTTCTACAGCTAAAAGTAAAAATAAAAACATTCTTAATTAAGCGCTGCGCCTGAGTGTTTTATCTTGTAATTTTTATATTAAAACATCGTGGTATCAATAAAGATTTAATAATTAAGTATTTAAAAATCGTGCTCGATAAATGAATATGATTAAGATATAAACAACAACAAGAAAATGTACATTAGTGCTTAAATATCGTTTTATGTTAAAGAAACTATTAAAATTCCGGATATAATTTATCTTTAAGAGACATATAATATTATTTAAAATGTCTGGAAAAATTACCTTTGTATTAGCTATTTTGTGTGCTGCATCTATAGTTTATGCTTGTAATGAAGCTATTTGTGCCAGTGTTGTTTCCAAGTGTATGTTAACACAATCTTGTAAATGTGATTTAAAGGATTGTTCCTGCTGTAAGGACTGTTTTAACTGTCTTAGTTATTTATATAGTGAATGTTGTAGTTGTGTTGGTAAGTATTGAAACTTTATTCATAAATTAATTTAAATTATCCAAACAAAATATTAAATTTAATGTTTCCTTTTTCAGACATGTGTCCTAAGCCAAACGACACACAAACTGAATTATCTAAGTCTTCATATGTGGAAGAGCTGACAGACAATGTTCCTGGACTTTTCACAGCTTTAACAAGTGATCCTGATCCTCAGCAAAGGTGGCTATCCATCACATACCCAGTTGACATTGATCTATCTGCCTATAGACCTACTCCAGAAAGACAGCTAGTCTATCATTTACGTGAGTAATTAATACCATTTTATTAAGTACTATTGCGGTTTGCAACTTTGTTGGTATGAAATTATGCATAACAGTTAATCAAATTCAAAATATTCTTTATTTAAATAGACTTTTACAAGCACTTTTGAAAGTGCTCATAACTTTACCTAAGGTCCTATATTGTATCTAATTTTAGATAGTCTTGGGTTTCATTGATTCTGTATAAAGAATTGTTATAATCAGTTTCATGTTGTATTAGCATATCAACGCATGAGGTATTCCATATGAGGTATCTAGACATTTCTAATAAATTATAGCCATTATATTGCCGATTATAGCTATAAGACAAAAAAATCCATACAATAGTTTTTGAAAAACAAACTAAAATGAAGATATCATTTCTGCTACTTTTATAAATACCCCTTGAAAATATTTTTTTTGCTTGTATTTGATGTACAAACCTTTTTTATAATCTTAGCACATGTACAGATTTATAAAATCTGCATGATTCAAGATTTAACAAATGTAACTATTTTATATTATAATAAATTTCAATTTGGCCTCTATTCTCAAATTAATCTAAAAACATACCCTGATTATAATCTTAGTTATTTAGAAATATTTGTCATTGTTGCGCAGTGATACAACATTAGTATCTGACAACTATGTAATGGTGAATGTGGATTCAAACCAAAATTAAGGGATAATTGAGGCTGTCGTGGCACAGGGGCAAAACTGACTGTAATGCAATGGTTGCAGGTTTGATTCCCACTTGGTGCAATGAATCAAATCTACAACCATTGCATTACAGTCAGTTTTGTCCCTGTGCCACGACAGCCTCAATTATCCCTATTAAATATTATGAATTTTTCATTCTGCCAAGTGGGAATATTTAGTTATTTTTGATTTTGCTCTGGTACCAAGGTAAAAACTGTAGCTTTGAGTTCAGACAGAGGCGCCAGTCAACACGCAATGGCTCGAAAATTTGGCTTTGCCTTGACACCAGAGCAAAGAAATGGAAATATAAATTTAAGTAAATATTTCATCTCCTCGAGTGGGGATCGAACCCACAACCAGTCGGTTTTACAGCCACACTTCGTGCCGCTGCGCCACAACTGGCCTCAACTAAATATGTAGTATCCCATTTAGTGACTAAAAATAATAAAAAATTGCAAGGTGATATTTTAATGTTTTTTTTTATTTCACAAAAATATGGAAACTCACGAGCGAAAGTCATTCTATCATCAAGGAAATTTAATGAAGATAAGCTTAGGCTTTTGTAGTACTTGTATATAATTTGGTAATAAAAAAATAAAAATCAATGGTATGTAAAAAAATAAAGTATACTTTTCTAGAAAATGGCAAATTAATATAATTCAGTCAAGTCCCGCAGGGTGCGCCCGTGCCGCTGATGACTTCCTCTAAAGCAGCCATGAAGTGATTACACTTTCTCAGAATTATGAAAAATGGTTGAATGTATAAAGTGTTCAATCTGTTGCCAAATGTATGCGGGCGAAGCCGCGAATTGACCGCTAGTGTAAGATAAAACGATAAGTTATATTATAAAAGACCTTTTTTAGAACTGATTTGTATAAAACATTTGCACTTTAAAATTTAAAGTCATAAATCATAGTTAAAAACACCTGTTCCTTAGACCTCTACTTATAAAAACAAAAGACTCCCCATTGAGATGAGATCTTATTTCAATGAGTCATCAATGGAATGTTTTACCTGTTTCTATTTCCATATATTTGTAGCATTTATTCTTTTGATGACTTATTCCTAACTTAGCTTATATGTTATCTTTAACAGGAAATTTGCTTAGATCCTTCAATGGCTTCATTGTTATTGAATATAATAAAATATTATAAGTTCTGTTATTTGTATTTTGTTGTGTATAGCCTTTTGAAGTTCTCACATTTTGTTCTCTGAATTTTAGCTATTTTGATTATTTTTTTTTATTCACATTGCCAAAGGCAAGTTAGTAGTGAATATATATTTCTTGAACATTAAGCCTAGAGGCCGCCTCTTTTTAACTTATTTAAACCAATGGATACTTATTATAATTGCTACATATCTTTAACAATTTTCGATATAGAAAGCGCTTACTTTTGGTAGGCTTGATCGGGGACATGTCCACATGCATTATCTCAAATTATGTTTTGATGATGGTGCATCTTCTCCCACTAAACTTTTCCCCGCGTAGTATCTTCTCAGCCGAGGGTACCGTAAGGTGTGAATTGGGGTCATCATCACGATGAGATTGACCACTTCCTTCCTTTATTTTGTAGACTGAGCCACCAACACCGCTGGCCTCTGGATGTCTAATATGTGGGGTACCCATTCCCAAACACTTCACCACAAGCTACCATGCTTATTATTATTATTAAATTTGTAACGCGACGGAATGAATTATTATATTACATTTTTGTCGCTCTGGTACCAAGGCAAAAAGCGCGGCGATAAGTTTCGCGATTCAACACGCAGTGCCTCAAAAAAATCGTCGAAAGTTGGAGAACGGAGTGTCTTAACAATAGGTTCCCTCTGCCTACCCTGCTATATGAAGGATACAGCGTCAAGCTGTGTGTGTATACTTTCATAAAGAAGAAATCTTAATATATTTAAAGAAAGTAAATAATAACCATTTTACAGAGAGTGTAGAACAAGAATCAGAGCCAGTGAGCCGTGACGTGGTGACTTTCAACTGCACTGTGGCATACATGTCGCAGTGCATGTCCTGCGACAAGTGCCGCGCTTCGTGCCGTTCTATGGGCTCTAATAGCTTCAGGTAATACATATTTTTATTATAATAGAAATAAAAATATGATATTTAGATTTATTTTCTTGTTTGTTTAGTTTAGAAGTTTTAATTAAAATGTTCATCTATGTAAAAGTCATAAGAAAAGGTCATAGATTAACTACGATAAACTATGATGATGAAAGTAATATTTACTCTCAAACATCTGGATAGTATATATAGATAACAATAGGTTAGTGAGAAAATGAATAAACCTACATCTAAATAAAGAATAAATTAATATAAAATTAAAATTAATTAAATAAATTAATATAAAATGCGTCGTGGCGCAGTGACTCAAGCGTGTGACTGTAAGCATGACGGTTGTAGGTTCAGTTCCCACTCGGGGGAATGAATTATTATTTATTAATATTTTCAAGGCAAAAAACTAATATTTAAACACTATTATATAGTGTTGCAATTTATACACATCAAATTAATAGGTTATTTTTTTTTCATAAACCAAAATATGAAATATAATACAAAATAAATAATATTTAAATAAATAAATCAAATAAATCAGCTTCACGCTGTATCCCGCACAGCAGGGTAGGCAGAGGGAACCTAGTGTTAAGACATTCCGTTCCCCACTTTCTGCCGAATTCTGGGGGCCATTGCGTGTTGAGTGGCAGAGCTCAACGCCGCGCTTAACCTCGACACCAGAGCGAAGAAATGGAAATATACATTTAAGTAAAAATTTCATCTCCTCGAGTGGGGATCGAACTCACAACCAGTCGGTTTTACAGTCACTATATTAATATTTAAATTTAACATTTAATTTTAAATAAAAAAAATTCCAGATGGTTTCATGATGGATGCTGCGAGTGCGTCGGCGATAAGTGCCTATATTACGGGATTAACGAGAGCAGGTAAATATATGCGTGTGGTAAACAAAACTTAAAATAGCACACACTCGGTTTAGTCTTAAACAGGATACTGCGAACTTAATCATATTTTATCAATAATATTCTTGCACCCGCTCTCAAGTCTGAGATCGATCTTGAGATACCGTTTTCAATCATAGATATATAATTTGTGAATGATAACAACGGGCCTTGGTTAGATTTTGTAAGTTACTAGTCTTATATTAAGTTCTTATAAACCTATGAGCCTTGTTTTGAACACACACATTTTTTTTGTGATCTGGTTTTATGGATAATTTTGATTTAATTTTCAGTAATTTAGATTAATATTAATAGTAGAGTGTTTTAAATTTACAATTTTTAACAAGGCTTTTACTAAGGGAAATTATTAACATTTTAAAACATAATTTTTGTGTCAATTAAAAGTAGCAAATATATTATGTACATATTAATAAGCCATAATCATATTATTAGTTCAAGATTAGAGTAGTTTCCATAGTAGTAATAGAGCCCTCAAGGCACAGCGGAACCCATCATCTGACTGTAAACGGTAGAGGGTTCAATCCAGCTAAAAGCAAACTGCGGCGTTGGGTTCCGCCACCCAACACGCACCATCTCGAAATTTGGGAGGCGCGTGGGGAAAGGAGTTTAACATTAGGTTCCCTCTGCATATACAGTATAAACAAGATACAGCTAAAAAAAAGAATTGATTTTCCATCCTTTAAATCTTATAAACGAGATGTTTTCAAACGCACACCTGCGCCGGCGCAAGGTCACAATTACCATACAGATTTGCGTAAACATATCGAGTGTCGCACAGGTGTCTATTATATATGTTGTCTTTACGTATATTTATATTTTATAGTCCTTTTACTAAGCTCCTTGAAATATTAAGTTTATTATAAATATATATTACTTACAAAGGCTTTTTTTAATGATTTTTAATTTATGAAATAATAAAAAATGGTAATATTAGATTTTTTGTAATATTTTAACCCACATTCTATGACCACATTATTGTCAAATTTATTTATATTGTAAAAAATTATACTTAATAAATATTTTATATGATATTAAGTTAATTACGTCTTAAATTTCAAACAGGTGTTTCGAAATAATGTTTATTTTTTTCATTATGTTATATCATAGTTGCTATTGAGATCATTCGTGGCTCAGAGGTACAAAGTCTGCAAAATAGACTGGTTGTGGGTTCGACCCCCACTCCAGGAAGTGTAATACCTCCAAACCACAGCGGAAAGTGGGAAAAGGAGTGTCTTAACACTAGGTTCCCTCTGCCTACCCTGCTGTGTGCAGGAGTGCGGGCACACCGTGAAGCTGATTTATTTTTATTTATTGTTACTATATATACAGAGTGTAACGCATTCTCGCGATTCGCGAGAAATATTGTTTGACTATAAATGACTGGTGAAAAATGCCAAAATGCAAAAACTGGTGAAAATATCTAATAATAGAAATTGGTTTAAAGGCAGGCAATTCTCATAATGAAACTAATAATTTTTATATTATATTTAAAATATTTTTAAATATTTTAATGATAACAATATAAAAAAAGTACTTGAGTACTTTTTTTTATATTGTTATCATTAAAATAACCTTATAAAACTTTCAGAGACTATTTTACACAAATACCAGTAGTTTTTAGAATTATTTATGAAAATATAATCACTAGTAAAATACTTGTGATTATATTGCTACAGCCCCTAAAAGTTTTTACTAAAAAATATTTTAAAAAAAGCGGTTTTTTTTTATATTATTTCCAAGATGTACAAAACCAATAGTTATAAATTATTATATGATGAAAGTGGGGAACGGAAGTATCTTAATAATACAGAGTGACATCAGACCCCAGGTTCCCTAAAAATAAAATATACATAAAATAACACACATAAATTCACATTCCAGATGTCTAGCATGTCCAGGCGGAAAGGAAACTCCAGAGGGCGCGGTTATAGAAGACGATCTGTCCTACGACGATCTCGATTATGGCGAAGAGGTAGACGCGCAGTCTGTATAAAAAAATATAAATACATATAAATAATTAACATTTCCATTGTCAGAAATATTTAAGTTTTTTTGTTGTACTCAGACATTTTATTATTATTATAGCTATATGGAATTTATTGGAATGTACTATGTTAAATAAATATTTTTATTTGTGTATAATATAAATAAACAGTAGAGACTGCAGGGACACAATGTGTGAATGTAAACGCGGCTTGTTTTGGGTCCGATCCCCACTCGAGAAAATTAAATTTTTATTTCAATTTATATTTCCATTGCTTCACACTGCTGTCCAGGCAAAGTGCGGCGTTGAGTTCCGCCAATCAACACGCAATGCCTCCAAAATTCGGCGCAAAGTGGGGAACTGGCCTTCTGCCTACCCCATAAATAAAAAACAACGAGTCGTTTTTTGATCGTGTTTTGTATATTTGGTAAAGTATTGTTGCATTAATTTATTGTTACACTAGTAAATTATATATTAATTTAATATGAAATCAATAATAAAGATTTAGGGTGTAATCAATAATTATTTCATTTTAAATACACACGAGAAAACCGGCTTTTATTGTTTAAATGTAGCTTGAACAAATTCGTTCGCAAATAAGAAAATACATTCTATATTTGATGCTACTAAAATAGAATAGAAAAGATTTCTTTTAAAATAAAAAAGTTCTTAAGATCGTATTCCGTATTTTTTTTATAATAATAAAAATATTTTTAAAATAAAAAATGTTAAATATTTTTGACAATGGATTACCTCCTTCAGTGGCTTAAACCAGTCTCGTAAATATTATATTGTAATATTAAACTTAAGGTATTTACTCTATATCATATTATATTTAGTCGACACATGTGCCTTCTAGTTAATAACAATGAAATTAGATCAAGACTGTACTTTTTTTACTGTCTGACTGTATTTTTACTTTTTTTTACTACTGTGTTTTTTTTTTATTTTACTTGACATTAACTCAGTGTTGCCATTTAAAGTACTATTTTTGTATGTTAATTTTATTTTTATAATTTGTATTTTTTATATTTAAAAAAAAATACTGCCTCTAAACATTTTATAAGAAATATTCTTAATTTAATTCTTTAATTTCTATGCAAAAATGTGACAAGTAAAATATTGTAAACTTATTGTGATTTTTTTGTGAATCTAATTTAATGCTTTAAAATGATTTATTTATTTTTCGACTGTCCGTCCTGAAGTTATAAAATGTATAATTAATTATTATCAAATTATTTTGTAAGTCGTCGTAAATGTAGAAAAAATACTGTCACAAATTTTATGAACGATGTTTAATATTATTTTGATACAAACAAGAAATAATATGTTTTATATGATTTAATTTACTTTTCAAGAAATTATTTAACATTCCATGGAGGGTGAAGGTGTCGTTGTAGAGAGAAGAGCAGATTAGTGTCTAGGGCCTGCCGCCCGATTACAGATTTGTAAACCTATTATATAACACCCATTCCCACAGTCTTGTCTTCTCTCACAACGACACCAAATTCGAAATTATTCTATAGTACGGTCGACGGATCGTGGCCGCCTTGAAGTTATGCTTTCGGAACTCCTGCGCATTGTACATTCAGAAAGAAATTAGTCAAAATTAAGACAAAATCTTAAAATCAAATCTGCTCAGCCATTTGCAGATAACTTCAGTGTGACCACGACTCATCAGCCGTACTGTATTAGTGCTAGAATGCGCTCCAGACAGGCTTTTTAGCAAACTATAGAGATCTCTTTCTTCTTCTACCGCCTATAAATTAATTCATAGACATCGTTTCTTTTAAAATCCATGTAAATCAAATATTTTCAAATTAGCAGATTAAGGAGATAATAATTTTCTTTTAGACACATAATTTAAGCTGTTCAAAACATATATGTGAATAAAAATTGACATTTCCGAAGTGGGTGAAAAAAAAATATTTTTTTAAAATGTTTATTCAGCTTTTTGATGAAATTCACATTTAAAAATATTAATTGTAATATTTATTATTATCGCAGGCCGTGGTGGCACAAGGGTGTGACTGTACCGCGACGGTTGTGGCATCGATTTCCACTCGAGGGAATGTATTATTATTTTCACTTCTTCGCTCTGGCTTCAAGGCAAAAGCGCGGCGTTAAGTTCCGGTACTCAACGCGCAATGCGTCTAAAAAAACGGCGTAAAGTCGAGAACGAAGTGTCTTAACACTATGTTCCCTCTGCCTGCCTGTACCTGGCTGCGAGCGGGATACAGCGTGAAGCTGATTTTATTTTTATTACTGTTTTCCCCCCTTTGGGAAACGAAGCACTCCTTGTTCAGCCACTCAACATTCAATGTCTCAAAAATTTTCGAAACGTGAACCTAGTACTAGGTTCACTCTTGTCTTTTTATCCTGTATACAGTGTGAAGCTGCTTTTCATAAATCGACCTTAAATTAAAATTTTTATTTACATATTTTGATTTGAATATGAAACTAAGAAATTAAATCTCGCAAGTGCCAAATGCGTTGCTTGTACAAAAAAAATGCCATTTATATTATTTTAGGGCGCCATCTTATGGATCTGATGTAACATTATTATTATTATGCCCTAATTAAGTTGTATTGAGTGCCTTTTTTACGTAATTTTATATTTTTTTTATAAACAGTGTATTTTACATTTAATAAATAAGTGAATAGATATTTTAATGTTTTATTTATTATTTATTAGAAATATTGCTTAATATTTTTTTTGTATATTATTTTTCAATATTAATGACCATTATATGATGTGGTTTGGAATCCCAACCGAAATGAAATATTAAATATTTCAATTTCTTCGGTCTGGTGTCGAGGCGTTCAGTTCCGCCCCTCAACACGCAATGCCTCCAAAATTCAACGGAAAGTGGGGAGTGGAGTTTTTTAATACTAGGCTCCCTCTGTCTACTCTGCTATTTGGGAGATCCAGCGTGAAGTTGAAAAAACCTAATAATATTACATACATTTTCATCTTACGCACATGTGACGGTAGCAAACAAGTATTTTGAATCAGCTTCACGCTGTATCCCGCACACAGCAGGGTAGGCAGAGGGAACCTTGTGCTAAGACATTTAGAGTAAGAAACTTATTCTACGTTATATTATAATCTGATACATTTTAACAGTACGCGCTACATGTTCTTATCTTGGCAAAATACAAATATTAAAAGAATAAAAAGGCCGTATGTATTTTCTTTTTTATTTGATAATATGTATGTATACTCTTATTTGATATTTTTAACCGACTTCTGTAAGAAAAGGCGGTTATCAATTCAACTGTATGTTTGTTTGTGTTTGTTACCTCAGACTTTTACTGGGTATATCGATTTTGATGATTCTTTTTTTATTTGAAAGCTAGTATCAAGTAAAAAAAACGGGCTTAGTAGTTTGTACGTTTTACTTTGTGTTAAGTAAATTTATTTTTCACTTTTTAGTATATTGTCTGAAGTCGGTTTTTTTTAATATACTGAACGAGTTATAGTTTATATTATAATAACAAGAAGTCCCAAAATTGTCAACTCTCATACAAACTTTCAACTCCTATTTTATGGGGTTATAAAGGCTTATAATTATTTCTTAATTATTTACTAATACTAGCTTTGTTTATACAGTATAATGCAAACCCAAGTTTAAAAAAGGGGAATTAAAAAAAAACGAAAGCGATTCGATACTTAGACGGGGGTCCTGGCGGGGCCACTACCGTCGCCCCCATAAAGTGTCTAATTTATCATCAATCACGTGTAGATATTTGATAAGACGCGCGTATTTTGATAAGAAATGTCTTATCGGTCATTTAATACACCTTCAAATGTAACAGATACGGTTGTAAAAAACACTATCAATCGTAGTATTATGGGTGTGTTTTTTTAATTTTATGCTAAAATCCTTATCGTAAAGTACTTAGAGGTTTATCATAATTAAATATATATATTTTTTTGCACAAAAATAAAATTCTTATAGTGATAATATAAAAATCGTTTGAAATACGTAAATCGGTTTGATAGTAATCTAATAATGATTAGACTGTAAAAAAATATTTACTAAAAAATATACTGTATTTTTTTAGTAAAATATTTATCTTTTAGTAGTTAATATGTAAAATTAAAATTAAATCAGCTTCACGTTGTATCCCGCAGCAGGGCAGGCAGAGGGAACCTAGTGTTCCCCATTTTCCGGCGAGTTCTGAAGGCATTGCTTGTTGAGTGGCGGAACTCAACGCCGCGCTTTACCTCGACGCCAGTGTGAAGAAATGCAAATATAAATGTAAATAAATTTCTTCTCCTCGAGCGGGGATCGAACCCACAACCAGTCGATTTTACAGTCACACTTGTGCCCCTGCGCCATAACTACAGCGATATGTAAATAGTCATAAATTTGCTTTAATAGAATTTGATTGCAGCATTTATAGATCTAGATTTATAGATTTGTACCTACTCTTATCTCTCTGCCTACATACCTATAGGTAACCTACGTAAAAAAATGTGCGAGTAACAAATACTCTCTCTCTCTCTCTATTTTTGGGTACCTACACAAAGTGTCATCTTCATTTGCCATTTGATTTTGGAAATCGTCATTATGCTATCTTATCTTTTGATGTTCGGTACTTACATCTTTTTTTTCTGTCCCGGCCACTGGTTTTCTACCGGGGATGTTAGTCCGAAATGTGTGCGTTCTAGTATATAGATAGCCTTCCATTTTTATTTTAAATTTAAAAGTGACACATAATAAGATTAATAAATACGGAAACACTTGAGTGCTGTATTTTTTTTGCCTGAAATCTGTTTAAGTAGAAAAAAATATGAATTATTCATTTTAATTTAAAGCAATATTATGAAGGAAGCGATTGTTTTTGTTAAAGGCTGAAGGAAACGGAGCGTCTTAAAAACTCCGTTCCCAGGTTCCCTCTGCCTACCCTGCTATGTGCGGGATACAGCGTTAAGCTAAAAAAACAAATTGAGAAAAATATCTAGTGAAGCGTAGCAGCAGGGTAGGTCGAGGGACCGTAGTGTCAAGACACTCCGTTCCCCACTTTCCACCGAATTCTAGAGACTCAACGCTGCAAATACACACTGAAAACTTAATGAGTCTATTTATACTATGAAAATTACTAAACATTTTAAAAACGCGTCGGTAATCAGTAGATTGCATAGCAATAATTGAAATCGTCCTTCACTTGCCCAAAGTGATAATAATTCGTTATCTCTTATCTTTCTTATCAATTAAATATCAAACGCGCTTAGCACTTATTAGGGACTATACTAAGACAAAGTTATCGTACGGTTATAGGATTTAATTTTTGTGATTCTATTAGGCTTTATCGCAATTTTTTTTGTCAAATTCAAATTCTTATTCGAATTAAAATAATTTTATTCAAAACGACAAGTTAGATGTATTGTTTTTTGAACGTCAAATAATTTATTATCAGTTGACTAAAGTTACTGTCTCAGACCTGAAAGGAACTGGCGTAAGTAAGTAGTAAGTAACTCAGTGCGATTTTTTTTAATTGCATTTCCAAGGCGTGTGACCATTTATAAAATCATTTCTGCTTCACGCTGTGCCCCGCACACAGCAGGGTAGGCAGACGGAACCTAGTGTTAAGATACTCCGTTCCCCCCTTTCTGCCGAATTCATGTTTTTAATTCATGGAGGCATTGCGTGTTGAGTGGCAGGACTTAACACCGCGCTTTGCTCGACAACAGTGTGAAGAAATGGAAATATAAATTTAAGTAAACATTTCATCTCCTCGAGTGGGTATCGAACCCACAACCAATCGGTTTAACACTAGGTTTCCTCTGCCTACTCTGCTGTATGCGGGATACAGCGTGAAGCTGATTTATTTATTTTATTATTTATTAGCGAGTTAGGTTGTCGTGGCGCAGTGTCTGAGTGTAAGTATGATGGTTATGGGTTCGATCTCCACTTGGGGTATTGAATAATTTACATTGCTTTGACAAATAAAGCTCGGCCTTAAGTTTCGTCATTCAGTATATTATACCTTAAATTTGGGCAGAAAGTGCAAAATGAATTTTCTTCTTTCTTTCTGTCTTCTTCTCGATTCATCTTCTATTCTATTTCTTATTGTATGCCTTTTCGCCATTGTCACTTAGAATGGAGAAGATACGGTGAGGATGAATCAGTTAGGTATCTGTAACCACTTAAAATCTTAATTTTTAAATAAATTAGGATTTGTGATGGATGAAAATTATATATAAACTGTTTATTGTAAAAAGATTGTATTTCGTCTTAAAGCACAACCTGCTTTATAAGATTCACAGGCTTGGAATATATTGGTTATAATTTAAAAGCAACATAAAAACACTGCATATTTTTAAATTAATTACTTGACAGCGACAAGTATCTATTCGTATTTACCTAATAGCTCAAAGAAATAATTCGTTTATAAAAAAAAATATGCGGAAAGTGGATTGCGGAGTGCCCTAGCACCGCTTTTACCTGAAGTTGACCCAGAGTAAGCCGGTAACCCTTAGATATTATTGTCCTATGTTACAGGACTTATTGCCCTTCCAACGAGTTTCCTAGAGGAAAATTATATCATTCAGTGATCTGTTTTAAAGAAAAACGTTAGTCTTTTCCCCAATACATAATGACTTTGAGAAAGTGAAAGTTCTAAAGAAAAATACCTATAGAAATTATTTGCTTATCGTAATAAGATACAGCGGCGTTGAGTTCCGCAACTCAACATGTAATGCCTCAAAAATTCGATAGAACGATTTCGATTTCGATTTTGAAGCATTGAGGAAGGGAGTGTCTTAACACTAGACTCCCTCTGCCTATATGTGGGATACGGCGTGAAGCTAAAAAAAAATACGAAAATTGCATAATAATTAAAACTTGTTTAACCCCAGGGTTAAATGAAACAACTTGTAACTACCGATTTAAATAATTATATTTATTAGACATCATTGTTAGAGGCCAGTCGTGGCGCAGGGGCACAAAGTGCGACTGTAAACGCGACTGGTTGTGGGTTCGATCCCCACTCGAGGAAATGAAATATTTATTTAAATTTATATTTTCATTTTCTTCGCTCTGGTGTCGAGGCAGTTCCGCCATTTAACACGCAATCCTCCAGAATTCTGCCGAAAGTGGAAAAGGAGTGTCTTAACTCTTAACACTAAGTTCCCTCTGCATACGCCGCTGTGTGCGGGATATAGGTGGAGCTGATTATTTTTTTAAAATCTAATCAAAATCAGCTCCACGCTGACGCGCTTTTTTATTTGTCTAAAATTATATTATTAAGAAGCAATAAGCTACTATGGCATTTTAAAATTAAAATTGATTTATGTATAGGATAACACTAACGCAATCAACGGAAGTTCAATTTAGATTTCCTTAAATTGTAATGTTACGTGACATAACTACAATAGTTTCGACTGGGCAGGTACTTTTTGTAGATACGAATGGTAGTTCGTTTTTGTGTTAAGCATATTATTAAAAAAAAGTAAAAACAAAACAGCTTCACGCTGTATCCCGCACACAGCAGGAGCCTAGTGTTAAGACACTCCGTTTCAAACTTTCCGCCGAGTTCTGGAAGCATTGCGTGTTGAGTGGCGGAACTCAACGCTGGGCTTTGCCTCGACACTAGAGCGAAGAAATGAAATTATAAATAAATATTTCCTTTTACAGTCACAGTCACACTTTGTGCCCCTGTACCACGAGTGGCCTCTATAAAAAAGTTGTTGAGTAATAATGACTTCGCAAACATACTGTTATTAATTTCTCGTTGGAGGTTCCACTTCTTAATTATGTTCCACATGTATAATTATTTTTTTACGTACTTATCTGTATATATACCTAAATGTAATTTTAGTTTTTTTTTTTTATATATTTACATGACAAGACATGCTGCGATCCAGCACAGAAAAACAAGATTATATTTTCCATGCAGTACTTTCTTTATAAATTAATAACCTCTTTAATATATAAATAAAGCATAAAAATATTGCCACAAATATACCTTAACATACAAAACAAACATGCCTTAACATACAAAAAAAATTGAAAACGGAGAAAATTTATAGGAGAAAACTAAAATCTCATTATTTTTTTCCTATAATCGAGTAATTCATAAAAATTAAACCACAGTTTCTAATATAGCATATTTTTACGCAAATCCTATGCTATTCTATCCTACTATTATTATAAATGTGAAAATTTGTAAGGATGGATGTTTGTTCCACTTTCACGCAAAAATTACTAAACGGATTTAGATGAAACTTTGCAATAATATTATTTTATACATCAGAATAATATATAGGCTGCAATTTACTGCCACAATGACCAAAAATGAGGGTTTTATATAATTTGAATACAATATAAAAATACAATCGAATTCATAACCTTCTTTTACAGAAGTCGAAGAATAAGATAAAGCAGACGAAGCCGCGCGTAGGTCACTAGCTATAAATATAATTATAATTCGCATATATAAACTTAAAGCAACATTGTAATACGTCTTAAAATAACGAAACGGCCACGTGCTAACATATTCTTTCAACGACGCCTCAGTGTCAGTAGCCGTGCCCGAAAATGCACCGGTTGACTGTCAGTTAAATGCATTCAAATACAGTACGCTCAACGAGTCGTGGCTCTAAAGTTAGCTTTACCCAACTTTTACGCATTGTTCACTCTTGAAGAAAAAAAATAAAAGTAAGAAAAAATCGTAAAATCAATTATGCAGCCATTTACAGTTACACAGCAGCCACGACTCACTGACCGTACTGTAATTCCGTATTATTTATAGTGAACGAATCAGCTGACGGCAGTGGAGCACGACTCACGAGTCGCGACTCGCGAGTAGAAGCAGCAAGTGTGCGGACACCTCCCGCAGTACAATCTAAGGCGTTATCATACGATACACGCTATAATCAGTCTTAGACTGACCAATGCGACTTGTTTACCACGCCGCTTCTAGACTAAGGTTTACTTTGAAAATGTGGAGAAATAATAGAAAATTTTAGTGGAAATTCCATGTGACAGTGCTTACAAACGGAAAATTAGGCATGGGTTATTTTTAAAGTTAGTGTTTCGATATTGGACTGTGGGTTCCAGTGCTTAAGAGTGAAAATGAGGAGCGACCTGATGGTGCCCAGCGAGCTGGAGGGGACCGACTACCTCCTCTCGTCCACGATGAGACTGGAAGACAGCTTTCTACAAATTTTAGGCAAGTTTTTAGTTATATGTGAATAATAAATGTGATATTTTTAATTTAATTAAATATTTTTATTTTAAAGTGTATAATTTTTAAGTTTTTTTTTTTTTTTTTATATTTTGATTTTAATAGTACCTATCTACCATGTACAACAAAATATATATTTCCATTTCTTCGCTCTGGTGTCGAGGCCAAGTGCGGTGTCGAGTTCTGCCACTCAACAAGCAATGCCTCCAAAATTCGGCAGAAAGTGGAGAACGGAGTGTCTTAACACTAGGTTCCCTTTGCCTACCCTGCTGTGTGCGGGATACAGCGTGAAGCTGATTTATTTATTTTAGTACCTATATACCATGCACAACAAAATATTTAAAAAAAAATCGACAATGTGAAACTTTAAATTACATATATTATTTATATATAGACTAAAGTTGATTACAAACACTTCAAGTCTCGCAACGAATGACAAAAAATATGAAAATTATATTGTTTATTATAATTCCAATATACCTTGAATATGTGACCTTCATTAAAAAATAAATGTAGGTATAAGTAAGTATTTAAATAAATGAATTTAAATACTTATTTATACCTACATGTACATACATACATACATACATACATACATACATATGTATAAGGTTATTTATTTTTTGTACAATGTAAAGTTGTTTGGAGTCATCGAATAACATGTCAAAATAAAAACTTTTAGTCAAAATTTATGAATTTTTGCATTACACGAAGTGACTTTGAGGAATGTCTCCTGATTAGGAGCTGTTTTAAAATCATAGAAGGATAATGTAAATGAAAGTAATAAATATTTCATTTCCTCGGGTGGGAATCGAACTCCCAACCTGTCGCATTTACAGTCATAGATTTGTGCCCCTACGCCACGACTGGCCCCGGATTTTTATGAAATATCATAGTGTTGAGAAACTGAAACAAGCCTAGGTATTATAAAACTAATAATAGTACCTAAGTACTAGATACTAGGTACCTAATTAAAAAAGAATTGATAAATTTTTATATACGAGTATATATTTTTATCAGATTCGCTGTATCCCGCGCACAGCAGGGTAGGCAGAGGTAACCTAGTGTTAAGACACTCCGTTCTCCACTTTCTGCCCGATTCTGGAGGCATTGCGTGTTGAGTGGCAAAACTCAACGCCGCGCTTTGCCTCAACACCAGAGCGATGAAATAGAAATATAAATGTAAGTAAATATTCCGTCTCCTCGAGTGGGGATCGAACCTACAACCAATCGGTTTGACAGTTTGATATTCTCCTGTCTATTAACCAATTGCTTACAACCCACTTACTATGTATTAGTCCATGCCAATTGTATACACATAAAATATTTATCGCTCATAAATGTATGATAAGATGTTGTAAAAATAAAATAATTCACGAATATATGCAAACAGCGTTCGATATCAGCCGGTATCTTCCTACAACAACCATAATCATTTGCAACAACCTTCACTCCTTCATTTAAATAAATGGAGTTCATCGGTTTAACTGTCAGTTTACTTACAAAAAGAACACCGTATTACTGAAATTTGATTAAGAAGTTACAAAAGTAATAAATAATTTTGTAAATTCTTAAAGTATTGATAACTAAGATCTATATAAAAATAAATAAATCAAATAAATCAGCTTCACGCTTTAATCCTGCACACTGCAGGGTAGGCAGAGGGAACCTAGTGTTAACACTCCGTTCCCCACTTTCTGCCGAATTCTGGAGGCATTGCGTGTTGAGTGGCAGAACTCAACGCCGCGCTTGTCCTCGACACCAGAGCGAAGAAATGGAAATATAAATTTAAGTAAATATTTCATCTCCTCGAATGGGGATCGAACCCACAACCAGTCGGTTTTACACTCACACTTTGTGCCACTGCGCCACGACTGGCCTCAATCAAGATCTATATTATTATAGATATATTAATATATGTGTGTGGTGCAGTGGTACGAGGGTGTGACTGTAACGCGACGGTTGTGGTTTGATCCTCAATCGAGGTCCGGCGTTGAGTTTCGCCACTCAACACGCAATGCCTCGAAAAATTCGATGGAAAATGGGGAACGAAGTGTCTTAACACGAGGTTACCTCTGCTTACCCAGCTTAACCCAGAATATATTTTTATATTTTTGTATTTACATTATTAATATTTGTTTTTGTTGTATTAATTACTGTTTTATATTGTAAAAATAATTATATTTTTTTCTTATAATAAAACAATAGACAATTTTATTGCATAATATACTTGATAGGGTGATAGTTAAAGTAAAGATGTCTGCTGTTACTTGGTTATACAACATTGAATTCCACCCAATAAGTACTTCAAAAATATTTTTTTAAATTTGCTAAAAGAGCCTAAATATGATTTCTTGATTGTTCTGGTAGAGCATATAAGACGGAGGATATGTTTTAAAATAATCCTTAAATGTCATTAAAAAATCAAAAAAATTAATCAGCTTCACGCTGTATTCCGCACACAGCAGGGTAGGCAGAGGGAACCTTGTGTTAAGAGTTAAGACACTACATTCTCCGCCGAATTTTGGAATCATTACGTGTTGAGTGGCGGAACCCAACGCCGCGACACCAAAGCGAATAAAAGCAAATATAAATTTAAATAAATATTTCATTTCCTCGAATGGGGATCGAACCCACAACCGTCGCATTACTGTTACATTCTTGTGCCACTGGGCCACGACGGCCTTATCTAAATCTCATTAAAAGAATAAAAATACCACAGAAGACTAAAATTTACAGCAAGTAATACTTATTAACTTGTGATCCAAGTAAAGAACCATCTAATTACAACAAATGAAATGAAATAAATTCTCGTTAAGTTTTTTTTCTGTCCTTTTTTATATCATAATTTTTAACGTAAATTTTGTATATAATAAATATGCATACATATATAGAATGTGATTTTTATTTTTGTATTGTTTTAATATTAAATGCTAATTTTATATCGTGAGCCGCATAGTGTAGCCTTCAGTTTCGATGGCAGCTTAAAAAATAGTAGGAAAATCATATTTTGTAGATTTTCTGTTTATTTTTAAGCTTCACGCTTTGTCCTTGACGGGGTAGATAAACGCTACAGTAGTTTTTTTTCTCTGAAGACATGTTATAAACAATACATTATAACAATTTTCATTGAGGCCAGTCGTGGCGCAGGAACACAAAGTGTGACTGTAAACGCGACTGGTTCTGGGTTCGATCCCCACCCGATGAAATGATATATTTATTTAAATTTATATTTCTATTTCTCCGCTCTGGTGTCCAGGCAAAGCGCGACATTGAGTTCTGCAACTCAACACGCAATGCCTTCGGAAATTAGCACAAAATGGGGAACGGAGTGTCTTAACACTAGGTTCCCTCTGCCTACCCTGCTGTGTACGGGATACAGCGTAAAACTGATTAAATTTTCCAGAACCACCTCGAGTGTAGCACCATAAAAATGACTTCTGTGATTCTGGAGATGAGCCTGAACAAACAGACAGACATAGACAGAGAACATGTTTGGTTTTTTGTTTTAGCATCATGTAAATAGCGTAGTGTATATAACACTTGAAAAAACATCGCAGACGATAAGAAATCACAGAAATGGATTTCAATGTTACTTATAAATATAGATTACAAAGCAACAGAAGCGTACTCGTAGATTAAATTTACCTTTCAGATTCTTAGTTTTGTAAATTCCTGTATATACCCATAAAATATATCGAGAACAAGCGCGGCGTTGAGTTCTGCCACTCAACACGCAATGCCTCCAGAATTCGGCAGAAAGTGGGGAACGGAGTATCTTAACACTAGGTTCCCTCTGCCTACCCTGTAGTGTGCGGGATACAGCATGAAGCTGATTTATTTATTTATTTTATTTATAAAATTTTAAGCTTATATACTAAAATTCGTTGTACGTATCTATTCTGATGCCAACAAAGTATCAATTTTTATTCGACTATAATTCTTATTAAAATCCAATTATTACAAATATAATGCCAATAAATATATAATAAATTCATTTTTTTCTTTTTAGAAGTATATTTTCATATCATTAAAAAAATCCGTCTTGATCAAAGATTGATGTTAAACTATTAAGTTTTATGATTACAACATTGAAATCAAAGTAAGAATATAAACTTGAAGAAATATATTAAAAGAAATAAAAATAAAAAAAAGTATCAGATATTTTTTGTTTTAAAATATGTATCAAGTTAATAAACTTACATATACTTTGAATTACATATTGTTATATTTACAAAACAAGAACCAGTACAGTAGTTTTTTAAATAAAACAAATAAAAGTTATCAACAAATCCATATATATTATAATTATTAAGTAATTTCGTTACGCAAGTGATATACATTTTTTATAGAACAGTTATCTGTTTTACTTTAAATATTGTTTTTATATTCGCAACGTAATCCTCATTTTTAACGATATTGAGAAAGTGACTTGAGACCTGAAATAAAAAGTGTCAGCCATATCAGGTACGCCTGTAATTACTAACTGGTTAAACGACCAGATACCTACACCAAAAGTTTATTTTGGCTCTTAAAGAGTTGTATAACTAAAATCAAAAAAGAAAAAAATAGCATTATCACATAATTAAAAAAAATATCTTGAGTATGATTGAAATTTTACTTCTGTGAAATGAATAAAAGTGAGAAATAATAATAATTATAATAATAATAATAAGCCTTTATTTCTATGTCTTGATGATAAAAAAATATTACAAAATCAAAACTGTAATAAAAACTTTTTGGGTATAGGCCTCCTCCAAGTGAGAAATATTCTTAATCTAAGTAAATTTCATACCCGCGTAGTAATAAAATGCTTTCATTTTATTAACCGACTTCTGTCAAAGGAGTTTATATAATTCGACTGTATTTTTTTATGTTTGTTACCTCAGAACTTTTGACTGGGTGAGCTGATTTTGATGATTCTATTTTTATTTGAAAGCTGGTGCTTCTCGTGTGGTCACTTTATTTGGTCCATTTCTGATAATTTTATTTATGAGAAAATCACTTAAGTCTTAAATTTGTATTAAATATACATCACTATCACGCCAACCGATTTCGATGATTCTTTTTTATTGGAAAGGATACACTTCAAGGGTAGTTTGATGAGAGTTTAGTCAGGTTTTGATTATTGGCATGCGACTGTAAACATTTTCTTCTTTCTTAGTTTTCCATTATTGAAAATATTAAATATTTCATTATTTAATATTTTTATTTCCTCGCTCTGGTAACAACGCAAAGCGCGGCGTTGAGTTCCACCACTTAACACGTAATGTCTCCAGAATTCGGCGGAAAGTGGGGACAGAAGTGTCTTAATAGGAACGGAATGTCTTAACACTTGGTTCCTAGGTTCTTTCTACCTACCCTGACATGTGCTATGGGAAACAGGGTAGTGCTAATTAATATACACATATATACATATATGTACACTACAAAAGACAAACATCAAGTTTAATTAAAAAAATATACACAAAATTATATATATTAATGTTCTTTAGTTGTGTGTAAAAGAAATGAAAAGTGCTTATATTCTTGTTATTAAAAACAAACGTATATATATTTATCGTTTATCGTTTTACATTAACTAAGATATTAAAGATAAATTTTTAAAATTACTATCGATATCAAGGCCAGTCGTAGCGCAGCGGCACAAAGTGTGACTGTAAAACGAACTGGTTGTGGGTTCGATCCCCACTCGAGGAGATGAAATATTTACTTAAATTTATATTTCCATTTCTTCGCTCTGGTGTCGAGGTAAAGCGCGGCGTTGAGTTCTGCCACTCAACACGCAATTCCTCCAGAATTCGGTAGGAAGTGGGGATCGGAGTGTCTTAACACTAGATTCCCTCTGCCTACCCTATTGTGTGCGGGATGTGTTTTTTTTTATATCAATAGTTATTTCTGACTGAAAGCAAAAATTATGAGATCTTACTATGTAGGTATGTATGTCATATTTTTTTTATAATATATGCAAATCTTTCCTTACTTCGTTATATTTATTTATTACTTATTTCTAATATAATATTTAGTACTTTATGTGAAATTACAACTATGTTTTCTTAAAATAAAAAAAAAATGTGTATTATTTGGTTTGTAAATTGCATGAGAAAGTCCTTGCATAATTTTTATCTATACTATCTATACTAATAGATATAATAAAGCGGAAGAGTTTGTTTGTTTGTTTGTTTAAACGCTTAGACCTCTGGATCTACTGGTCCGATTTACTTTCTTTTTATTTTGTATGAAAGCTGCATTCTTTAGAAGTGCTATAGGCTATATAACATTACGAGGAGGCTATATGTATAACATTATTGTAAGTTGATATTTCATCGATTTTTATTTCACATGTATATTGAAACTTACTAGCAAAAGTTATTATTTCATCATCAAGGAAATTTAATGTAGATATTCTTCGGCTTTCATAGCATGTAAATTGGACGTATACTTTTGGAGAAAATGTAAAATTTAAAAAATTCAACGCTCTGTTACGGTCGCAAGCGTAGGCTCAAGTCCCGCGGGGGGCGCCCTTGCCGCCGATGACGTCCTACCACGTAATGTTCATGATTGAAATGTATTAATCTGTTGGCAAATGCAGCATAACAATAGTATTATAGGTGGTATGCGGGCGAAGTCGAGTGGGCCGCTAGTATTTAATATAAGTAAATTTAAAAAGGTACGAATAACGAGAATGTAACTTTTTTAGGACTTTGAAGCCATCATGGCACAGTGGGACAGCGCGTGACAGTAAATGCAATGGTGGTTGTGGGTTCCCACCTCCATAGATAAGAATGTCTTTTTATATTATTTTTATTTCCCCATTGGGGCCAGTCGTGGCGCAGGGGCACAAAATGTGACTGTAAAATCGACTTGCTTTTCAGGGTGAGGCGCTCAGAGTGCCCGGGACTTGCGAGTTGCGACCCAAACGTAGATTCCGGTGTAGTCCGCTTAATCTATTACAATTTTATAAACGAGGTAAACAAGAAAAATAAAAAAAAATGTTAATTAAGCGGGTAATTGTGAATTAAAATTTATATTAACTTACTTATTAAGAAAACGTTGCGCGATTTGAACTCGCGCCTCTTCGGAAACGGCCCAAGCGCTCTGACCAATTAAGCCATACGCTCATTTAGTTGGTTAGAGCACTTGGACGGTTTCTATAGAGACGCGGTTCAAATCCCGCTACGTTCAAATTTTTTTACGTTTTCTTAATAAGTACCTACTTTGTTTTAAGTGTGGAATGACATTTTAAAAAATGACAAGAATTATATTAATGTTCGTGTTACACTATTAATGTACGAAAATATGTTATTTCTGTGACTTTCATATAGTCATTTACCGCGCATTTAGGCTTAATGTGCAAACTTATTGGAACCTAACGCCGCGCATTTTTAACACCGATGTAAAAGGAGGAGTGTTTGGATTGGCTGTGTGTCTGTTTGACTGTCAGTTTGACTGTTTGTGATACCGTAGCTCCTGAATAAATGAACGGATTTGAGCGCGGTTTTCTTTAGTCGAAAGCCTTGTTGGTCTTTTGCTTTTTATTTAGCCACACCAGTCAGTTAGGTCAGGATTATGTCCAAAAAAAGGCAATTATAATTTTTTTTTATATGTATTTTTAATTTAAATACATTTTTTTGATATCAATTATATCATTTATATTACGCCTATCATAATCACAATAACAAAACTTAGAGTTATGACTTCATAAAAAATACAAATAGCGTCTTCATGATACTATATATCGACGTATTGTTTACACAGAGGCCGGAGTGGTATTGGCATTGTGTAATATTGGAAAACGAATACAATATTGTAAAAAATAAACTGTTTTTTTTTAACTTCCCGCTGTACCACGGACACGTAGGAGGGACGGCAGAGGGAACATGGGAACCCAATGTTAAGACACTCTATTCCCATTAAGAACACTTTTGTTCCCTACTCTTCGGCGATTTATGAAGGTATTGCGTGTTAAATTCACCCAGAATTTATCGACACCAGAGCGAGGAAATGAACATATTTAATACTTCAATTCCTCGAGGGTAATCGAACCTACAACCTATCGATTTTATAGTCGCACGCTTGTATCTCTGCGTCACGACCGGCCTCTTTATACTGTCAGTGATGTAAATATAAAAATTGTTTTAATAGAATAGAGATAGTCTCGTAAAGCAGTTTATATAAAGTTATTTTGAATCCGGGTCAATGCGCGCTCAAGAACACTTCTCTTATCGTACTTTGTTGTATTGTGTCACGTCCTTACATATTATTATATATACTAACATATAAACATTTCGCTTAATATTTTTTTTTCAGCTTCACGATGTTTCCAGCATATATATAGAAAGAGATATATCTCTGCCTATAGGCAGAGGGAACCTAATGTTCAATTTCGTTCCCCGCTTTCCGAATTTTTGAGCCATTGCGTGTTAAGTATCGGAACTTAGTCCCCGTGCTTTGACTTGGTGACAGAGTGCATTCCCTCGAGTGGGAATCGATCCCAAAGTTGCGTTACAGTCACACGCTTTTATATACGCTATTGTATACACGCTGTTTAATTCAAAGCAATTATTATTATTAATAATATTAATATTAATTGAGGCCAGTGGTGGCGCAGTGGCACGAGGTGTGACTGTAAAACCGACTGGTTGTGGGTTCGATCCCCACTCGATGAGTTGAAATATTTACTTAAATTTATATTTCCATTTCTTCGCTTTGGTGTCGAGGTTAAGCGCGGCGTTGAATTCTGCCACTCAACACGCAATTCTTCCAGAATTCGGCAGAAAGTGGGGAACGGAGTGTTTTAACACTAGGTTCCGTCTGCCTATCCTGCTGTGTGCGGGATACAGCGTGAAGCTAATTTTTATAATATTAATTAATATTATTTATTATGAATAAATAATTTTCATTAACGCCACTCAACCCGCAATGCTGCCAGAAGAAAAAAAAGAGTGCACTAGATTCCCAGGTTCCTTCTGCCTGTCCTACTATATGCGAAATATAGTGTGAAGCTAAAAAGAAGTTGAAACTTTAGCCTAGGCACTAAGATATTTACGCGGCGCGGCGTTTAATACCGTTATTTAACACTTAAAATTAGTAAGGAAAATCAAGAGGTGAGTGTCAAAGATACTCAGAATCTCGCATAGCACGCATATAAAGCGTTAAATTGAGATATATTCAATTGCTCACTCGAAACTATAGTCAAAGAATTGCACTTTACTGAGAGCCAGTTAGGACGCAAGGGCACAAAGTGACTGTAAAATCGACTGATTGTGGGTTCGATCCCCACTCGAGCAAATGAAATATTTATTTAAATTTATATTTCAATTTCTTCGCTCTGGTGACGAGGCAAAGCGCGGCGTAGAGTTCCGGCACTTAATACGCAATGCCTTCAGAATTTGGCAGAAAATGGGGAACAGAGTGTCTTAACACTAGGTTCTCTCTGCCTATCCTACTGTATGCGGGATACAGCGTGAATCTGTTTTAATATTATTTGTTTATTTTTAATATTTACATTTACTATGTACTAAATAAAAACTAAAAATGTACTAAAATTTGTTACGCAAGTGCAACTGAAAAAAAAAAGTTTTTAAATATACCTACTTGCCTATTAACATACTTTCTGTTATCAATGGTTTAGTCACCTGAGGCTGTGACCCATCTAATTTCCCAAGAGGGTCCCCCCCACAGAGGTTCCGTTGTCATACGCCGGCAAATCGGTAATTTTCTTATTGTGCGTGCCGCGGTGTTCCTGTCATATCTAACTCTGTGATGCAATACATAATTAATTTATTAGATAGCAATATGTTGATAAAATATTAATAAATAAAAAAAAATCTACTTCACGCTATAGGCAGGGGGAACCTGGTGGGTGGGTAACTCCGTTCGAGGCATTGGTGGTGAGTGACGGAACTCAACGCCGGGCTTTTTCTTAGCGATAGAGCGAAGAAATGAAAATATTAATAAATAATTATTAATTCTCTCGAGTGTGGAATCGAACCCACAACCGTCGCGTTATAGTCACATCCTTGTGCTCCTGTGCCACGACGTCCCCTATTTTTTTGTATAATATTAATCTATTAATTAATATTAATAATACAAAAGAATATTTGTATGAGATCTGGAGATAAACTTAATACTTAAATTGATTTAGATTTAGATATACAAAAATTATCTGTTGTTATTGTAATAAGTAATTAAAAGCGTAGCACCTACACGTTATCTTTATAGAAATTTGTGAAACGTTTTCAGTATCCAATTAGAATTTAGATAAACAAAACACGCATATAAAAAAAGTGGGTTACGGGTATAATGGGTAAAATGTAAAGATAAAAGGACTTAGAAATACTTTATCAAGACAAAGACAGGACTAAAAATGGCAAGTTAACTGACAACCTTCAGTAATAAGAAGAAGAAGAAGAAGAAGAACTAGAAGAAGAAGAAGAAGAAGAACCCAGTCGTATGGCCGTAAACGCGACTGTGGGTTCGACTTCCACTCGAGGAAATGTATTTAATATTTCCATTTCTTTACAATGCCTTCAACATTCGACGGAAAAGGGGAACGGAGTGTTTTAACACTAATCTCTCTCTGGCTACCCGAATAAGAAGAATAATAAATAATTATATACATAATAGTTATCTTAGATATTATTGGCACTGATTCAACCTTCAGTTCATATAGTATCAGTCTTATTTAAATTCGGTCTTGGACGTACAGTGCATATCTGTCTCAAAAATAGATATATATTAATATATATTATATTTTAATTATATAACTCGACGTTTACTTTGTATGTGTTGTTAATCAAAAATAACCTTCTGCAGTTGAAGGTTGTGAGATCTGAATGGTTTACAATTTACCGTTTCCTTAAATGTTCATGTTTTTTTGATGAAATTATATAATTTTTATATTTATATTAAAACTGGTAATTAAATATTTATCCATTATGACGTAAACTGGTGCTTGTATATTTTTTTAGCTTCACACTGTATACTTTATGTTGCAGGGCAGAATTCTGGGGGCATTGCGTGTTGGGTGGCGGAACTCAACGCCGCAGTTTTCTTCAACAACAGAGCGAAGACATGAAAATATTAAATATTTCATTAATATTTCCATGAGGAGATGAAATATTTACTTAATATTTCCATTTCTTCGCTCTGGTGTCGAGGCAAAGCGCGGCGTTGAGTTCTGCCAACACGCAATGCCTCTAGAATTCGGCAGAAAGTGAGGAACGGAGTGTCTTAATACTAAGTTCCCTCTGCCTGTGTGCTGTGTGTGGGATACAGCGTGAAGCTAAAAAAAAATCTATTGATCTTAAAAATAGTAGTTTATTAATAAAAATAACATTAATAACATGCCACAAACTTTTTTAATACTATGTAATAAAACGTAGCTTAAAACTTATAAGTTTTGAGCTATTTTTTCTAACCTTTCCTAGTCTTAAAAAGTTATCTAACCTCATCTCTTAAGTAAAAGACTATTCAAAATTTATGCGTACAACGGCACAGCGGCGCTGAGGAGACGCGTCTAAATGATACTGTCTACTGCACACGACGACAAGGGGTTCTAAATACTAAAGCTATTTATCTATTATAGTGCGATCAATGAATCGTGGCCACCCTAATATTAATCTTTCTAAATTTATATAACATAAATTCAAGAAAAAAATATCAAACATAAGAACACAATTTTGTAATACCAAATCTGCGCACTCTATCTATAAGTATAACTGATGTTTCGGCGGCCACGACTTGTCGACCGTACTATAGGTTCCACTATCCACGGATATAACATACCTACCACCCTCATTTCATTGTCTCTTCATGCACAATTTTACTTTTTTTTACTATTAAAACCAACAACTTTGCTGTGATTATCTTTTTTAAATATTTTATGATGAGCCCTAAGTGATGTCACACAGACTTACCGAAGATTTTTTTGTTTTGATTTTTAATAAAACCAAAAAAAACAACTTGCATATGAATATAAAGCTATTGTTAGATTGTGACTTGTGAACGTGCCGTTACACACATTTTAGAAGTAGTTATATAAAGACTAGAGGCCAGACGTGGCGCAGCCGCACAATGTGTGACTGTAAAGCCGACTGGTTGTCTGTTCGATCCCCACTCGAGGAGATGAAATATTTATTTAAATTTATATTTTCATTTCTTCGCTCTGGTGTCGAGGCAAAGCGCGGCGTTGAGTTCTGCCACTTAACAGGCAATGCCTCCAGAATTCGGCAGAAAGTGGGGAACGGAGTGTCTTACACTAGCTTCCCTCTGCCTACCCTCCTGTGTGGGGGATACAGCGTGAAGCTGATTTTTTTTATATAAAGACCAATTTTATCGGTAGTAAGAATAGTAAAAATTATAATATTTTACTACTATAGAAACATTCGTCATTAGTCTAGACTTAAAAGTACTTACTCATATAAGAAAACACATTGGTGACCCTTTCAACTCACTGATGAAGCGCAGATCCGGTTATATTGTTTACGTATAGCTAGTCGCCATTATTTATCTAATACGGAGGTATCTGCACTCAATATGAATTTATTTACAATCTGTTTAAAAAGTAGCAGTCGTGGCTCAGGGGCACAAAGTGTGACTGTAAAACAGACTGGTTGTGGGTTCGATCCCCACTCGAGGAGATGAAATATTTACTTAAATTTATATTTCCATTTTCTTCGCTCTGGTGTCAAGGACAAGCGCGGCGTTGAGTTCTGCCACTCAACAGTTTTTATAAATTGTACTATTTACTTAAAATGGAAATGATTTATTTACATTCGTTTTCAGTTTCACACTGTATTCCGCATGTCAGGGTAGGCAGAGAACCTAGTGTTCCCCACTTTGTGCAGAGTTTTTGGGGTATTGCATGTTGAGTGGCGGAGCTCAACGCCAAGCTTTGCCTTGGTACAGGTAGAAAATAATTAATAGTTCTTTTGCCCGAGAGGAATTCGAACCCACAACCATGACGTTTACAGTTACATCCTTGTGTCACCGGACCACGGCGGTCCCTAGTTAAATGATAAAAAATAAAATTAACAAATAAAATAAAAGTTACAATTAATTCACTTTGCTCTGTCTAATCTGAATAATGCACCAGAAGAGAAAACTTATTATTAAAAAAATCAGTTTCACGCTTTCAGAAGAGGTGACTCTTTCTTCTCTTTGCTTTTATTTAACAGCGTAGATCGAACGCTCCACATTCCACCCGGACAAGAGACGTTGCGTGTTGAGTGGCGGAACTGAACGCTGCGCTTTATCTAAATGTAGAAGCGCAAATCATTCCAGTCGCTCAAATGGGACAGCCATGATAGTTAAGAAATAAAAATATATATGCTATACATACCTACAATAGCAAATGAATTAATATATTTTTTTATATAAACTGTATTTAAAGTTATTTATAATTTATAAGAAATATAAAACGAGGTAATTGTTGATATAAATTTATATATATTTTACATTTAAGTGTACACTAGCGAATCGCAAAGACGATACGAAAGACGACATTTATAGAATTTTGTAAAATAATACAAATCCATATTCATATAATTTTGAAACGGTCACACGTTAAAATTCTCACATAGCAAAAAGAATTAAGTATTTTATAAATTACAATGTCAGCGACCATAATAAGCATAAAATTGTTAAATTCGTTAATAAAATGAGTAATTAAAATTTTACATGTGACAACATGTACCTACCATTCTTGTTACCGTTGTGGCGTAGTACAAAATTGTAAACCGAAAATTCAACTTAGAATATAATTTATATAAAAATGTCAACCAGCAATCATATAAAAACAAAAAAAAACCCAGTCAAGTGCAAGTTGGACTCACCCACGGAGGGTTCTGTGCCAATTTCAGAATTGTAAATCTACGGAAATTACAGCTTATAAAAATTTAAGAAACTTAAATTAAACATTGACATGTATAATCTTTACAAAATTGTATATGATATGTATAACTTTGGTTTAGGCACGTCGAACGAATGAGTGATGATAGAATG
The DNA here is from genome assembly GCA_013421005.1 of Heliconius erato x Heliconius himera. Classification (NCBI taxonomy): domain Eukaryota; kingdom Metazoa; phylum Arthropoda; class Insecta; order Lepidoptera; family Nymphalidae; genus Heliconius; species Heliconius erato x Heliconius himera. The sequence goes on along the minus strand of JAATLQ010038400.1, from coordinate 13,780 downwards.
GCAAAAAAAAAATATGATGGAAAAGTGAATGGTAAGAGAGGTAGGGGGAGACCTCGGTTGACCTTCAAAAACACAGTATCAAAGATGCTGGAGGAAGGTCACGTAAAAAGCATTAGAACCCTCCGGAGGGCATCAAGAGATAGATGACAGTGGACGAGGCGAAAGAGGTATGTAAAGACCGTAGCGTTTGGCGCTCTCACTTCTCTCTGACTACTCCGTTAGCGATAAAGTGTGAAGCTAAGTTAACTTAACTTAAAAACTCGATGAATTATGGAATTTGGCAATTTCACAACTATAAGTCCACGAGGGTGGGTAGGGTACTCCAGCCTATAGTTTTTGAATACGCGGAAAACTTCACACAAAATACACCAAAAACGCAAATGCACGTATTGTTGTATGTTTTTTTTTTGCGTTCATTTGGAAGCTTGATTTTATCTGTGCTCAAACGGACCATAAATCTAAATATTTGATATTAATTTCAGCTTGATACATCCACACGATCTCGATATAAGTGGTCTTGACAGACGTACGACAAAATTATCCCATTAGGATTCCGTTTTTACTTTTCAACTCAGAAATAACGGAACCCTAAAAAATAACGAATTAGGACTCCGTTTTTACTTTGCAACTCAAAAATAACGGAACCCTAAGAACATAACGAATTTAACAATTGCTCGTAATCCACACCAACGGAAAATCTTACACAATTTAATTATGCAAATTACAAAGTAGCTTTTACTTTCATAAATTAATTAAATCTTCTCTTATTTCGTTCACACTTCATTTCATATTTCCAAACAAAATGTGGTGGGTCTACGTACTTCGCCTAAGTATTTACAAAGAAACTGTGGATTCGTTATCATTTTAAGATTATGCAATTTTTTATTATTCATTATTATAATAAATACGGAGGTCGTCATGGCGCAGTGTATGGTACATCGTGTGACTGTAGACAGTATATTCTCATTTTCTGGCTCTGGTAACAAGAAACAGCGCGGCAGAATGGGTAACGGAATTTTGTAACACTATGTTTCCTATACTATAAAAATAGTACTTTTTTGTTTTTAAAAAATCAAAATCAGCATCACGCTGTATCCCGCACACCACAGGGTAGCGAACCTAGTGTTAAGACACTCCGTTTTCCACTGCCCGCCGAGTTCTGGAGGCATTGCGTGTTGAGTGGCGGAACTCAACGCCACGCTTTGCCTCGACACTAGAGCGAAGAAATAAATGAATGAAAAATATAAATGTAAATAAATAATTCATTTCCTCAAGTGGGGATGGAATCCACAATCCAGTCGCGTGTACAGTCACACTTTGTGCCTCTGCGCCACGACTGGCCTCAATTTTTTCAAGTTATATTTTTAGTTTTTATTTATTTATATTTTTTATAAAATTTTTAATTATTTATAAAACATTTTTAAATTATCAAAGAAAAATTTATATATTTAGTGCAATTCATTTGAATGTCCATATATATATATATTTAAAATACTGTTAATAAATGCATCGTAAGTACTGTACGTCATACAAACGGGCCACGACAATAAAGGTTACCACCCTGACTGTATAATGGTGCCGCTGTAGTACCGTTTGACATGTATGCATATTATAAAATGCTTATTATAAAGAGAAATTAACATAACATTATTCATTTTCACCTTATTTACAATGTATTATATAAGTTGGTATATTTTTAGTTTTAAGTTAAAACTTTTAACTGAACCTGCTGAGCTAAATTATACTAATAAAATACCATACAATGTTAGGGTTCTGTCCTTAAAAAGAAGAAAACGGAACCCCTATAGGTTTTCTTTTTTGTTCGTTTGTTCAATCTATTTATCTCGAGATCGCGTGGAGATATTAAGCTGAAATTAATATTATAAATTCAGGGGTACGGATCCCGAAAATTTCAAGCTTTTAAGTCAACGCAATCAAAAAATTCGAGCATATATGCGCAGTTTTTGCTGTATTTTGTAAGATTCGCCGCGTAATCAAGACCTATAGTGTACTTCTCGTCGACCTACAGCTACGAAAATATAAATTTTAAGTAAATATTTCATCTCCTTGAGTAGGGATCGAACCCACAACCAGTCGATTTACAGTCACACTTTGTGCCCCTGCGCCATGACTGGCCTCTGACCGATACAGATATTCACCTTTATTTATTTATTTATTTATTCATACATTAGTAATAGTTACTAAGACTAAGTACTATTAGTTAATTTTTTATTCATGAGATATTTCTTTCTTAGCTCAATTAAGATACTAATTGCATTGCAAATTAATGGATACATTATCTACTTAAGATTTACATAATACGTACCTATCTATAGGTACGTTCTTTATATATTTTATAAGTTTTTGTGTTTGTTGACAAAGTAAGCATGTAATATTAAAATCTTTTATACTATCCAAGTCAGGAGTATAGCGTGTCATACATCACTTTTTAAATGCACTTATTCTCGCTGGTGATGATCAAATCCACAACTATCCAAACTATTTTTGATTCCTTTCATAGTGTCGAAATACCTCTTTTTAAGTAGATAAATGTAGAAAAACGATTTTTTCACAAAACCATGGGACCCTAGATTTGAGTATATGGTTTGAATTTCAACTAGGACAAAAGCTTTTGACAGATAGACAGACAAACAGACAGATATACGGACGGACAAAAAAGTGATCTTATTCGGGCTCCTTTTTTCATTATAAGGTACTAAACCCTAATGACTGAATGGATTTGATTTAAATATAGAACATATACTCTAGACTTCCTAACGCATTTATGCATTTGCATTCACTCTCCATTCCATTCGCTCTGGATCAATCTTGATATAACATAACCGTTATATGTATATAGTTCATATCAGTCAATCATTCTCAAATCACAGCTTGTAATGGCGTAGTGATATATTAGATAAATAATTGAAGGAATATTCCGTCAGCACGGTGGTAGGCGTATGTATTAATATCCATGTTATGGACGCCGGCATGCACTGCTGTTGCCAGTGGGTTCTTAACCTATGCCAATATGCATTCGAGATCTGATGGGCGCTTTACGTGACGTTTACGTTTTGTTTATTAATAGATAAACAAATCATATAAATTAAAAACTAGGTATAAACTTGTATTACCTATTATGTAATGAAATGCCAGTCGTGGCGCAGCGGCACGAAGTGTAACTGTAAAACCGACTGGTTGTGGTTTCGATCCACACTCGAGGAGATGAAATATTTTACTTAAATTTATATTTCCTCGGTCTGTCATCGAGGTTAAGCACGGCGTTGAGTCCTGCCACTCAACACGCAATGCCTCCAGAATTTGGCAACGGAAATGGGGAAATGGGGAACGGAGTGTCTTAACACTAAATTCCCACTACCTACCCTGCTGTGTGCGGGATATAGCGTGAAGCTGATTTGATTTTTTATGTAATGAAATGATTGATGGCCATTTGTATAGTGAAATATTAATTATGTACTTGAACATTGAGATATCGCTTTCGATTTATCGTATCTTTATTTTTATACCACCACATAAAAGCGTGACAAAATTTTACCTATTCCTATATTTTTATATCACGCTGTATCCTGCATGCAGATACAAACAGTGCATCTAGTCTCAAGACGCTCCGTTCCTAAGGCACTCCAAAATTTTTGAGACATTGTATGTTGATTTGCAGAATTCAACGCCGAGTTTTGTTTTTGGTTTTAATAGTGCCTTCCTATACGCTATAAGTAATTATTTTGCACTCGTCCACGTGTACTGTTATTTTAGTGTGAGTGGCGGAATTCAATGCCGCGGTTTACGTCAACCAGAGCGAAGAAAATAAATAATAAATATATTTATTAAATATTTCATTTCTTCAAGCGAGAATAGAACTCACCACCTGACGCGTTGTCAGACCAGTCACACACTTGTGCCCCTGCGCCACGACTGGTCTCAATAAATAAATAGATAATTGCATAAATAAAAAAAGAAATAGATATGTATAATTTCTGCCTATATATGACTATAGCATGTCAATAGATGATCAGGTTCTGACCCATGTAAATAGCGTAATAAACAACGTCAAGCAAGGCCATCACAGCGATCTCATTGCTTAGGTACAAGTAGGTATACTAGGACTAATTGTGTCCTATTACAATATGCGCAACGCGCGGCGTCTTTAATTTTCGAAAACAATATAGATAATAATGATAACATATGTTTGTCAATTGTTTATATAATATGATAAAAGAAACGATCATTTTGATTTTATTTCGAAAATTAAAAAATCTAAAAATCAGCGTAAACGCTGTATCCCGCACACAGCAGTGTAGGCAAAGGGGACCTAGTGTTAAGACACTCCGTTCCCCTACTTTTCACTGAATTCTGGAGACATTGCGTGCTAAGTGGCGTTTTCCTCAACACCAGAGCGAAGAAATTGATATATAAAATTAAATAAATATTTCATTTCCTCAAGTGGGGATCGAACCTACAACCAGTTGCATTTACAGTTACACTTTGTGCCCTAGCGCCACGACTGGCGTCAGACGAAAATAGATATTTCAAATTAATAGATGTAATATATATTTTTGTGGGTTTTACGTATCTTCCGCATATAGAATAAGGTATAATAAGTAATTATATTCTCTCTAACGTTAATACACTCCGGTTTCCGTAATTTCGAAACATTGGTTGTCGAGTGGTTGACGCAGCGTTTTCTATCTTGCTTGAAAGCAGAATTAGATGTTATACTACTAGTAATAAAAAAAACAGCTTCACGCTGTATCCCCTGCACACTGCAGGGTAGGCAGAGGGAACCTAGTGTTAAGACTCTCCGCCCTCCACTATCTGCCAATTTCAGGAGGCATTGCGTGTTGAGTGGCAGAACTCAACGCCGCGCTTTGCCTCGACACCAGAACGAAGAAATGGAAACATAAATTTAAGTAAATATTTCATCTCCTCCAGTGGTGATCGAACCCACAACCAGTCGGTTTACCGTGACACTTTGTGCCGCTGCGCCACTACTGGCCTCAATTCGACGAAAATTAGATGTTATACTACTAATATAACTTTTACTTATAAATTATTACGTATATTACGCATAATAATTTATAAGTAAGTATATATACTTGTGTTTTACAAAACAGTGGTGGAGCCAAATGCTACGCACTCGATATCTTTTTAACATTGTATTGGCTTCATTTAAACTATTATCGAATATATTATTTATTATATGTCAGTTCAATGATAAAGCATTTGAGATACATTTAACTGCAATATAAAACATAGGTACTACACAAAGACTGCAATATAAAATATATATATATACTACGCAAAGATAATTATTGTTTTTTAATTGTTTTTTAGTTAGTTGCAAAGGCGCCAGTAAATTATTATAATATGAATCATTTCATGTTAGAGGTAAAAAAAATATTTTATTTGCTTTTTTTAATTCATTGGAAAATGATAATATATTCACCTTCACTTTCAGCTACTTTGTGATTTTAATAAGTACTAAACTACAAAGTAGGTATAAAAAGTTACAAATTCCTTAATTTAAATCAAATTAATTACCATAAATAATAAATATATATACTTTTTCGATACTTATATAAGTAAAAGTATTGGCCTAGCTGAACTTGACCTTTGTTGTACTGATGACTGAACTAACGTTTATACAGGCATGAATGGTTCGCGTTACGTTGTCGCGCGTCACTATTCAACAAACTATACAGGTCACGACCGAATGCATTTTAACTTGCCAAATGCATTCAGTGTGCCAAATTATATATATAATGAGGTGGGCATTGTAGAAACTTTTTTAAAGCATTGATTATTATTTATAACCGCACATAACAAGGTATCCAGAGGGAACCCCATTAAGATGCTCCAATCATTTTCTTTCCCCACTTTCCGTTGGTTCTGGAGGCATTGTGTGTTGAGTGGCGGACCTTAACATCGCGCTTTACCTTGTTGCCAGAGCAAAGAAATGAAAATATTAAATATTTCATTTCCTCATTATGTAATTTATCTTAAATTTTATGCAATGCACTAAAGAAGTCAGCTTAAGCTGTTATTATATAAGTATGTACATAAACTTCTTATAAACAAAATAAAAAACTCGTTAATTTCTTTAATTAAATTATGCAAGTATGCAAGCTTTTTAGTTTGACATCTATATTTACTTTTATATAAACAACACAGCTAGCTTGCAAATTGTAAGTACTTAATACAGTATAAACAAATAAGAATAATAATATTTATACAAATTTGGTACTAATATATCCATTTTAAAAACTTTACTACTCTATATTTTCTGTTTCATAATTTAATTTAATAATTTTATTAGACAGATATTTTTATTCCTACGAGATTATTATATTTTTAAAATCAACATTTAATAATAGCTTTTTTAGAATCATTTATATTATTATTAATATTCTTTTTAGCGTGTATAATACATGCTAAAAAGAATACAATGCAGGGTTATATTTTGATAAAATTAAATTAAAATTAAATTAGCTTCACGCTTGAGGCCGGTCCTGGCGCAGCGGCAGGAGGTGTGACTGCAAACCGACTGGTTGTGGGTTCGATCCCCACTCGAGGAGATGAAATATTTACTTAAATTTATATTTCCATTTCTTCGCTCTGGTGTCAAGGTTAAGCGCGGCGTTGAGTTCTGCCACTCAACACGCAATGCCTCCAGAATTCGGCAGAAGGTGGGGAACGGAGTGTCTTGACACTAGGTTCCCTCTGCCTACCCTGCTGTGTGCGGGATACAGCGTGAAGCTATATTTTGATATAAAAACATTTAAACTGTGTGAACTTGACACACTTTGTTAGTCTAAAAACTACGTCTCCCTCACGTAGTCCGATTTCTTTAGAAACGTTATAAATTTTATTTTCTTCGGATCTGAGTTTTGCAGTTAAATATTATTTCAGACTATATTTTATTAAAATACCCTAAAAATAAAGCCATGATGATTATAGGACATAGTTTCACTTAATTCATTATCTACTTACACATTTAACTATGTGATGTTAAAAACTTAAATTAAGTTCATAGAGTAATGGAAAAATAATCTCTGATATTATGTGATATTGGTTCGTTTTGAGTTTAGGGAACATTAGCCAATGAAGTAACATGAAAGTTACTATTATTTATTCAAAAAATAAACAACTATTCTATTTTATATTACTAAGGCACTGGAAGTTGTTTTCGTCACACATTGACGCACATTCCACCAACAACTAGAAAAAAAATACCTTACTTTGCTATTTTTAAGTGAGCACCGGCAATTACACCGGTTCACATATATAACTCAATAATATATTAAAAGTGAAAATTATTTTCTTTTATAATTATTATGATTACATTTATCAGCTAAACTTATAAGATATATCCTTGTAATGCCATCTTTTTGAGGTAATATAACAAGATCTACAAAACAAACTTTAATATAACATAACAGATGTCGTTAGTTGTTCGATTCGTCGATTATGACGTCATAGAATAAATAATATTCTGAATATTATTACGGATTAAAGAACGAATGAATATTCGTTCGTTCGTTCGTTTTTCCGATTGTCACATTGACGCAATTCTAATTTGACAATAGACTTGTCAAATTCCACTAATTTACTACTTGTGCCTTGTTCTATTTTAAATTAATTTATTTTAGTAAATAAATGTCAATTGTACAGTGATTTATAGAGTTGTAAAAAGTTAAATAACTATGGGTCTATGCGACGAAGGTAAGTTATTTCTGTTTCGTTTTCTAAATGTAAACATGTCAATTATCGTAGGTCAATTAATGATTGTTTGCAACTCTTGCTTTAAAACACTACTATAATGGAATTTTTTGTACATGATTTAAGAATAATCCAAATACTTTCTAAAGATTCATAGTTGTAGCTATTGTTACTAGTTTTTTATGCCCCCTAATAGTATAGTCATGTTGAATAGTTCTGATCATTTAAATGCCTATTAGGTGTTTACATTATCACTTACTGTACAAATCCCTCTTTATAAGACATATCACGGAACTACTCGAAGAACTGGTTTGACCTCTACTTGCTGAGTGACTTTTTATTGAATTTTATATGTAAATGTAAAAACATGATAAACACAAAGTAAATATGTGATAAACAATGCATTCTATAGCATTATCATTAAATATTTTTTTTATCTAGCTTATTATATTTTTGGTTGTTTGTTGGCTAAACTCAAAGTGCTAAGTGATGCCATAAGTGTGAAGATTAGGTTTGATTAATTGATGTTTACCTTTAATATTAACACTTAAGAATATTATCAAAATAATCATAATCATATTAAGCTCTTTTAAGCAACAATGCTTAAACTTTAACTTAGTAAATAAATCAATTGTTACACACAAAAAGATAAAAAAATTCATGCCACAGTTAGACAACATTGTATTACAAGCACTATAGTATGGGTGGATAAAAAAAATCCAAAGTTCCACTAGGATCCAAAAATAAAACTACGTCAGCATTTTTTCCTACATATTGTGGAGTAGGAGATTGGACTTAGTGTTAAAAAATTAGAAAACAATCTAAATATTTTAGGGGGCTCCCTTAAATGATTTTTTTGCCATTACAGTCCGTGAGTCTGATTTACACTGGACTCGTTTTGAAACTTAATATGCTTAGTTTAGCCTTCTCCATGCTGCTTCGTGGAGTGCAAACTCAATGCTGTTTCTGTTGGAGTAGGTGAATGTAAATTCTTTAAAAAATTAAATTAAATTAGCTTCACTGTGTATCTCGCACACAGCAGGGTAACCTAGTGTTAAGACACTCCGTTCCCCACTTTCTGCCGAATTCTGGAGGCATTGCGTGTTGAGTAGCAGAACTTAACGCCGCGCTTAACCTCGACACCAGAGCGAATAAATGGAAATATAAATTTAAGTAAATATTTCATCTCCTCAAATAGGGATCGAACCCACAACAAATCAGTTTTGCAGTCACACCTCGTGCCACTGCGCCATGACCGGCCTCTTAAAATTCTTTAAATAACATATTTTCCCAAGTGGGAATCTAACCCACAACCTTTACAATGGTGTTATCCAATTTTGGCTTGCCTGCAATATCTGAGCTTGACAAAAGCCCTAAATAATTTTATTCAATTTTTTTTTCTTTGTGTCCATGATTATTGAATGTGTTGTCTTTATACATACATAGAAGATAATGAAAATGTAATGGATATCATAAAAAATGGATGCATAAATAATTAATCTGTTATATTTTAATGGATTATCTTTGTTTCATACTTTCCAGTCTGGTTAAATAAAATCATTATAACATCTCGACTCAGTGCTTGCAACAACTAAATACAAAGCGAAGAGTCTTGAGTCTTGCATTCTTCAGATTGGCAACCCTAAGGACATTATATGTTTCATATAAATATTCTTTAAATTTTATATATTATATTAAACTTTTTCTTACTTACCGAGTGAATGACTGATGATGTTTTTTTTTCTGCCTTCTGACTACTATGCTAATAAAAAGCTGCATCTAAATAATAAATATATTATTGTTTATATTTTATTATTCCAAATATATATGCATTTCATATATATTAAAATTATATTCAGATATTTTATACAATACTCCTTGAAACATTGTATTCTAACTTACATACATGAGTGATTAATTAGCATCAATTGTAAGTCTAAAACTAGACCTACCAATTGAACACAATATAGAAATAAAGGTTACTAAATAAATCAACTACAATCTAGGTACTAGTACTGAGTACTGACTAATATTTTTTATATATATTTTATTACTTGAGACACTTGCATGGGCTTTATCTAAAGATATTCTCGATGATGGGTTTGAAAGTTTGGTTTTTATTTTTTCAGGGTTAATTTTTGTTGCAAAAATTTCTGATTACTTGATTAGGCACACAAAAATATTTTAGGATAGGCCTATGGATATGAGGCATTTGTGTGATATAAAAAAAATTATGAAACATTTTTTGTTTTAATACCAAACATAATGTATAATAACTACAGTAAATAGATACAGAAAATATAAATTGTTAAGTATGACATTTGAATTGATAACTACTCATTAACAGAGAATTATTCATTATAATTAAAAAGATAGAGATAACTAAAAAAATATGCAAAGAAATCTAAAATAATAATTTAGAATTTTTTTTTTATTTTATGTTCAAATTTATAATAAGTAATATCTGTTTCTTGAACTCAACATGTTCCTTTTGATAAAAGATTGTAAATGTATTGAATGTAACTAATATTATAAATGTGTATGTTTGTGAAAATGCTCAGACTACTGAACAGATTTAGATGAAACTTTATAGTAATATAGATTATACATCAGAATAACACCTAGGCTACAATTTATGTAGTTAATCAGCTTCACGCTGTATCGCGCACACAGCAGGGTAGGCAGAGAGAACGTAGTGTCATAACACACTCCGTTCCCAACTTTCTGCCGAATTCTGAAGGCATTGCGTGTTAAGTGGCAGGACTCAACGCCGCGCTTTTCTCTCGACACCAAGGCGAAGAAATGGAAATATAAATTTAAGTAAATATTTCATCTCCTCGAGTGGGGATCGAACCCACAACCAGTCGGTTTTACAGTCACACCTCGTGCCGCTGCGCCACGACTGGCCTCAATTTATGTATTTAATTTATGTAATAATTTGTCTATAACTAAACGATAGCTATAAGCGGGCGAAGCCGTGTTTAGGATGCTAGTATTATATAAATGTATAATAAATATAATATTTAGTTAAAGTGGAACTTATAACTAAGTGGACTTTAAACTGCATTATTTGCAATTAAAGAGAACTCACGGAACATTGATTGTGGCAAAAGTTGTCCATGTTTTGCAAGTCACAATGATAATGTTAAAATCATGCAATTCAAAAAGGATATGATATAAAAATATGAATTTAATTTCATTAATTTTAATTTTAGTCATTTAACCGGATAGGCAGAGAGAACCTAGTGCTAAGACATTCCGTTTTCGCTTTCCGTAGTGATTCGAGACACTACGTTGAGTGGCGGAACTCAATACCGCATCTCGTCTCAGAGCTGAAATATGAAAATAATTGAATGAATTACGTATCGAACTCAAAACCATCGTGTTAGTCATGCACTGCGCCACTATGGCCTAAATCTGTACCTACCAGCTGTCAATATCGTATTGACCAATCTACGTACGAATATCTCGTATTTTTATTTAGGGATCTCTACTTGTACAGTTCAATGCTATCTCTTCCTATATATTGTAACAAGAAAATAGTAGCGTAAATCATAAGTTAATGTGGTATGAAATATCTGATGAAACAATGTCTTGAATTAATTGAAAATAAGGTTTCTATTTTTTTTTTATTATTTCTAGATAAATAATATAAAACATAAATCGAAATAACATCGGAAAATTATTTACTTTACGTACATTTTAAATATAATCGTTGATTTTATTATAGAATTTTTCAATTATGAAAAAATTTAATTAAATAAAAAAAATCTAGTTTTTTTCAAATGTGAATCATATATTTATAAGGTTTATGTATAGTAAGTTATAACACTCGAATGAAACTAGAACACATCGTTATCTATTGCTAAACTATATATTTCGCTTGGATCGTAAATAACACCAAAAAATAAATCGTATCGTATTATGAAATATTAGATTTTCTTTTATAAATTACGTTACAAATTATATTTTATGTATAAATAATCTTATATTTAACAAACATACATTTTCCAAAGCTATTTAAAAACTCCACTTATTTAAATTATATTCAAAGAGAATATAAATAAAAAGAATACTCTTTCAAGAGAATTTAAATAAGTGGAGGGGCACAAAATGTGACAGTAAAATCGACTGGTTGTGGGTTCGATACCCACTCGACGTATTACACTTTATAAATCAGCTTCACGCTGTATCCCGCACACAGCAGGAGCAGAGGGAACCTAGTGTTAAGACACTCCGTCCCCCACTTTCCGTCGAGTTCTGGAGGCATTGCGTGTTGAGTAGATTTCATTTTCGTATTTTTACTGTAATGTAAAGCTATACCTAAGTAATAAATTAATAGTCGTTTTCATTACAAGAACATAAATATAAAAGATAGGTACCTGTTCCGTAGATGTCAAGGTTAGGTGTTAATTGTACGTCATTGAATATCATTAAAGAATATTTAGTAGTAATTTTACGCGTTTTTTACGTAATTCTCTAGTTATTTTATGCTTATATGTTACATTCGAATGTCAGTCATATTTCTATTTTTGAAATGTTATTCCATAATTAGGAAAAATATATTTATTTAACCAAGAGGCGCGGGTTCAAGTCCCGCTACGTTAAAATTAGATGGTTTAATTTTTTTTATTTTGTGCCTGGTGGACGTGGTATCTGATGAAATCTTACCGCGGTCCGCTGAGATGTCGATGTAATTACTATATTTAATCAACCCCCGCACTAGTAGGAGGAAGCGCGACGTTGAGTTCCGCCAGTCAACATTCGATGTCTAGACACTAACATGACGGATAGTAAACGAATCGTGTTGATGTTAGGTTTTCTTTGACGGATATTTGGGACAAAAGTTCGTAGTAAAAGTATATTAAAATTTAATTATTATTATAAATTAATCCTATTAAGTTTCAAACTTTTCGAAAATGTAATGTTGAACATGGCGAATTACCATGCCAATTCATATAGCTTGACAAAAAATGTATGGCATAGTGGTAGAGCACTCGAACGGTTTCCAAGATTCGAGTCTCGTTATGCCAAGAAAAAATATGGTTACTATTATAACTACTAATATTTTTCCATTGTTAGTGTGGACACTTTAAAAATCTACTACGTTTATTTTTTTTGTTTTTACATGAAATGAAATGAAAATTTATTGTCAAAAAAATATATAAGGACAGTAATGTATTGTATCTGGATACAATAAATCAAATCTATTTGTCATAGCAATCAGTAATGTAATTTTACTCTGCTTTTATTGAACCTCTGGTACCAATTGTAAGATTTAACTTGTGTTATGGGTACCAGTGCTCTTACAATTTTAGATGACCTAGAAATCGGTAGATCCATCATCAAATTACTTACATGTGTTTATAAGCAAACGGATATAAAAAAATATTTTATTTATTATACCAACTGATTTTTAATCTGGCGCATGAAGATCTAAAGTAAATTACGTATAGCAATTAATCGTAAAATAAAAATAAATAAATCAGCTTCATGTTGCTACCACACATAGACCCTGCTAGGCTAGGCAGAGGGAACCTAGTGTTAAGACACTCCGTTCCCCACTTTCCGCCAAGTTCCGCGTGTTGAGTGGCGGAACTCCGTGCCGCGCTTTGCCTCGACACCAGAGCGAAGGAATGAAAATATAAATAAATATTTCACTTTCTTCGAACCCATAACTAGTCGATTTTACAGTGACACTTTGTCCCTCTGCGCCATCACTGGTACTGGTTACTGGCTAGTAATTATTATAATATTAAATTATCTATCAATAATTATTAATTTAATAACAATAACAAAAGTGTCATATAATTTCATAACATTTTAGTTCATAACAGTAAATAAAACTTTTTACAATAATTGTTCTAGTTACGATTCTCGATAACAGTTGCAGATTCCTTTACCTATACAAACGTGGCCAGACGTTCCAGTTTTGGCGGGACGTCCAGCTTTATAGTAAAAAAATTAAATGTACCTAGGGGCCGTTCAAGTATTACGTAAGCAGTTTTTTTGCAATTATTGACACCTCCCCCCCCCCCCCCCC